>APFE030909246.1:7731-59641 GCA_000404065.3 Pinus taeda | reverse complement strand
GCAAAGCATGTGGAAAGAACCAATCAGCATGTTTGTATTGAGGAGGCCAATGTTATTGCTAGAGTTGCGCAGTTCCATCACCAAAAATTTAGGGAAGCCATTGAGATTGAAAGAAGGTCTTGCAATCTCAATAGAGACGACGGTTGGAAGATCAGTGGGTGCTGGATTCCTGCCCTCTCTTCCTAATCGTTTCTTCCCTTCCTCTCCCCTCCCTCTATTCATAGTGTGTTCTAAATTTTTTTTTTTCCCTTTTACCCTTAGCCTACTTTCTAGAACCTTATTCCTTTGATCCTCTTAAAAATATCACCCTTGTTTATCTATTTTTATATTGTCATTTTCATAACTATCTAAATAGATTAAATTATCCAACATATGATATGTATACAAATTTACCAAAAAATTCATATTAATGAGTTAACCTACTTTTAATAATAATACTATAATAATACATTAAATCCTTACTATCTCTAATTTTTCCTAAAACTATTAATTACCCTAACCATTAATAATTAGTATAATACTATAACTAGAATATAATAATAACTAATATTATTTTAGTTAATATTACTAATAATATATGTTAAATATTAATATAAATATTCCCTTTTCTTGACTATTCCAAATGATCTAGTATATATAATATAACAATAATTAATATTATATTAGTTATTACTAAATCCTTACTATTTACTAGCATCCCTAGATCTAGTAGTACTTATCCCCTTTAAATAACCTCAATATTAAATTTATACTAATTAGTTACACATACCATCTTAATAAGATTAATAATATAACATTAATTATTATTAGTTTAATTAACATGTAATCTTTTCGATTAATAACTTTGGTTAACTAATTAATGAAATATTTTAAAATTATTCTTACATTTACCTGGATCGAGAGTTTTATCAGCATGCATTCATGTTGGGGTTTTGATCTCAATGATATCAGTGGTGGGATTGAGCTGAGGGTCGACTACTGCTAGGGTTTCTGGCATCTCTGAAACGGCACAGAACGGCCTAAACGACTCATCCACCCAGGACCTGACCTCCTGTTGCAAGCGACAGGGTAGTAAGAGGAACGGGAACAGAGCACATGGAAGCCCCACAGGGGGGAGCGCTGCTGCTCTCCCCTAAAGCAACTGACATGCAGCCAGAGACAGAGGCGCCCATCATCTTTGGATCCGTTGATGAGGAGGCGCTCAAGGCAGAGTACGTGCAGCAAAAAAAGAATCTGGGGACTAATCTGCAGTCAGATAAGACAGAAGATAATCATGGCAGGAATGACAACGCAGAGGATAGACCAAAAATCACTTCGAAAACCTGCAAACCCATTGCCACTGAAAGGCCAAGAATAGAGCTACCAAGACAGAAGATCGATGAGCGTATCCAATATATGAGGGATCACGCCCTTATAGGAAAGTTCAGAGGGTTCTAGCCAACAGAGAAAGCCCCACGGGGTTGGATAGTGGCGAAATGGAAACCCAAGGGACACGTGACTCTGCGGCTAGGACCGAAAGGGTTCTTTACCACCATCTTCCTATGCTTGGAGGACAAGTACAGAATCATGGATGAAGGTCCTTATTTCTTTAACTCAACTGGATTATACCTGAGAGACTGGGTAGCCAGATTCAACCCGGACAAAGAAGACCTGACTTGGGCCCCGGTTTGGATAAGAATGTACTCACTCCCAGAGGAATATTGGGAGGAAATTTTGCTCAAAGATATAGGCAATGGTCTGGGTGAATACATAAAGGCCGCAGAAGAAACGAAACTTCAAAGATACACCTCATATGCCCGCATCTGTGTCTTCATGCACCTGGACCAAGCTTTGTCGGACTCGGTAAGTCTCGCTCACTATGATCATGAATGGATTCAGCCCTTAGACTATGAACATGTACCTTTCTGATGCCGGAAATGTCATGTTCATGGACATTTGTTCAGATACTGCCCGTTAAATGCCATGAATAGTAATATAGATACCCCTATCCCTCCCACCCAAGACGGCTTTACCAAAGCTCCCAGCCGTAAACGATCGCATAAAAAGCCCTCGGCCAGGAAAAAGTCCATGCCTAACTCTGTTGGCACCCCCTCAACCAGTAGTAGCTTTGAAATATTAGCCCAAGCCTCTGAGGAACTAGGTCCAAGCCATAAGACCACACCACCACTCATCGATGCTTCTCTCCACCCTCCTCCTTCGGACCATCCCCCTAAGTCCCAACCTTTCAAGGATGTTGAAGCCGATCCCATCATCAGCCAAAAAGAGCCAAAAGAGAAAACAAATGATATGGAAGTCGATGGAATAACATATCAATCCCAGAGCATAGATCCTCTCATAGCCGGAGGCAGTCAGGTGCAACAAATGGATGAGGAACCAGAGAGCTTAGATATGGAAGGACTAGATATCCTACAACTAGAAATAGCCTGTAAAAAAAGGGACTATGACAAAATCACAGAACTCCAGCTAAGCAAGATGGAACTAGTCATTTCAAAAGCATACCAGCAAAGACAACTTGGCATTCAGCCAGGAAGCCATTGGGATGGTGGGCTCAGAACAAAAGATTTCAAAAAAAGAGGACAGAAAACGGAGCTCTAGCGAACTATAGAAGTTGGGAAAATCCTGGTAGACTCGGGCAGGTATGAAAAACTGACGAAGTACTACAAACCCTCCACAAATGTTGAATAATGAAGCTCATCTCATGGAATTTAAGAGGGCTAAATGGCCCAGGAAAACTCAGAATCCTAAAAAACATGATAAAGATGGAAAAGCCACAAATTTGTTTCCTGCAAGAAACTAAATGTAACAGTAGTACTTTAGAAAGCATCCTTTCTAAAGCCTGGACAGGTTGTCAAACAGTAGCGGTGGACGCTTCAGGAGCCTCGGGAGGGCTAGCCATTACCTGGGACTCGAAAGTGCTATCCCTCTCAGACTTTCATGCCTCTCACCACTTCATACAAGCCAACTTTCATCTTCTAAGTACCAATATGCATGGGCTCCTCTCTAATGTCTATTTCCCACAGGACGCAAGGAAAAGGCATATCTACTCAATACAATAGAAGCCTTGAATAACCACAGAACACACCCTCTATGGATCATTGGAGGAGACTTCAACATGATCACCAAGCTGGAGGAAAAGCTGGGAGGAAGAAACAGGTTGGAACCAGAAACTAATTATTTCAAAGACTTCATCCACAATGCCTCTCTCATTGACCTGCAATTTTGCAATGGAATATATACCTGGAGCAACAGAAGAGCGGGAAAACACCAAATAGCCTCTAAACTTGACAGATTCCTCATATCAGACAACTCGATCCAGATAGGTGGGGATATAACAGCAGCAATCCTTCCCCACTCAAGCTCAGATCACTGGCCAATCTCCCTGCAGTGGCAACGACCGGGCAATGTCACAGGACGACCTTTTTGCTTTGAAGGATTATGGTTCACCCACTCGGATTTCAAGGACTTCATCAAATCCACTTGGAAAGCCTTTATACCGCCAGAAGGATCCAAAATGTTTCAATTCCAACATAAATTAAAAAATCTCAAGTATCACTTAAAGCGTTGGAATGTGGAGACCTTTGGAAATATCTTCAAAGAGCAACAGAACTTAATGAGAAACTTGGAAAATATTCATCAAAAAATAATCACAAAAGGTCACATGGAAGTGACTCTAGAGGAAGAACAAAGCATCCACAAACAACTGGAAGAAAGAAGGAAGCAGGAAGAGATACTGTGGAAGCAGAAATCTAGAATCAGATGGCTAAAAGAGGGAGACCGGAATACTAAGTTCTTTCACAGAACAACAGTGCATAGAAGAATGCACAACAATATTCCTTTCCTCCAGAAGCAATATGGGGCACGAATAGAACAGCATGAGGAAATTGAGAAAGAATTTCTAACTCACTTCAAGGAGGTTCACCAAGAGCCGAACACGGACAGGGGACCAATTATAGATAGAATCATCCAAAATGTTCCAAAACTTATAAATGAGGAACACAACGAACTTATTCTAAGACCTATTCTAACTCAGGAGGTGGATACTGCCATGTCTCAACTCAAAGAAGGCAAAGCTCCAGGACTAGATGGCTTCACCACAACCTTTTTTCATTCTTTCTGGGACATGATCAAAATTGAAGTCTGGGAGGTAGTGGAGGAATCAAGAGCTCTTCACTGGCTGCTACCGTCTCTCAATTCCACCTTCATAGCTCTTATCCCAAAAGAGAAGGAGTCCACTGTGCCTGATAAGTTTCGACCGATTGCTCTATGCAATGTCATTTACAAGGTGATTTCCAAGGTAATAGCCAACAAGCTGAAACCTCTTCTACCTCTGCTTATCTCTCCTGAACAGTTAGGGTATGTTGAAGGAAGACAGATCTTGGATGGCATAATCCTCATGCACGAGATTATTCACTCTCTCAAGCAAACTAGGCAGCCAGGTATGATTCTAAAGTTGGATCTCTCTAAGGCTTTTGATAAGCTCAGTTGGTCCTATATACAAAAAATGCTTAATGCTTTCAGTTTTTCTCACATGTGGATCCGATGGATTATGAGTCTTTTAACTTCTTCCTTTTTCTCTATTCTTGTGAATGGCTACCCGTCTCAGCCATTCAGGCCTTCTCGGGGAATCAGGCAGGGCGATCCCCTCTACCCCTTCCTCTTCATCCTGATGGCTGAAGGCCTAGGTCGTCACATCAAGCACTCCCATCTCTCTCATCAGCTCAAAGGCCTTTCTATTCACAATTCCCCTGCTATAACTCACCAAGAGTTTGTTGATGACAACATTCTCTTCGGTTCTCCCTCTGTACAAGAAGCCTCCCAATTCAAATCTCTGCTCAATGACTTCTCTGACGCCTCAGGCACTAGTATCAACAATTCCAAATCGCAAATATTCTTCTTCCATACCCAGCCAGTTGTCAAGCTTGTTGTTGCTAGAATCTTGGGTTTCCCCATTGCTACCCTTCCTTCCAATTACCTTGGCGCCCCCCTCATAGCTTCGGCCATTAAGCACTCTGCCTGGCGCAGGCTCCTTGAAAAGCTTGAAACGCATCTCAACCTCTGGACGTATAGATCCCTGAACATGGCTAGTCGTGTGGTGCTCATAAAAGCAGTACTACAGGCAATGTCGCTTTACCTGTTCTCAATCTTGGCAACCCCCAAATGGGTCTTAAAAAGGCTAAGAGACTTACAGAGAGGTTTCCTCTGGGGGAACTCAACTACAAACCGTAAATGGGCACTGGTAAAATGGACCACTGTTTTTACTACCAAGGAAAAAGGAGGTATCGGACTGAGAGACCCTAATCACAGTAATGCAATCATGAGTGCCAAAATTTGGTGGAAATGGCTCTCTTCACCTGAAAAACCTTGGGCTGCCATTTGGACTACCAAGTATGCCAACCATAGGCCACAGGAGGAACTCATAAGATACACTCCCAGTGTCCATGGTTCTCTGATATGGAATGCAGCCAAACAACACTTCCAGTTGATTCAGCAGCATAGTTTCTGGGAAGTTCGAAATGGTCGAATTGCAAGATTCTGGACGGACGCCTGGAACCAACTGCCAAAGCTTAATGGACTCCTACATATTCCTCCCAACTTCATCGAAGAGGCCCAACAACAAAATAAGATATGGGAGTATTGGGATCAGGAACAAGAGCAAGGATTCCGAAAGTGGAAACATGGTATCCAGCTTACCAGAAACGTGGAATATCCATTCGCAGAAGAATTGGAAAAGGAGCTAAGAAAAATAAGCATCTGATACTCTGAGGACAGAGACATTCTACGATGGGGATATCGGCCTAAAGGGGCTTTCACCACTTCAGAGGCTTACAAAATCATAAGCACAGACCCAACCCCCCCAAACCCAATATGGTCCAAAATCTAGGGGTTTGGCTCATGGCCCAAAGTTTCCCTTTTTTTATGGCTGGTTGGACACAAAAAAAATTTAACTTGGGAGAAACTCTAAAGGAGAAACTATCATGGCCCCTCCATATGTGTTAACTGCAAATCTCAAGAGGAAACCACTCAACACCTATTGGACGCTTGCCCCTTGGCCAACCAAATATGGGAGAAGGCAAGTTTCAGAAGTCAAAGAAAATGCAGGCTTCCAAATGATATAACAAATACACTAAGACACTGGCCAATGAATCCATACAAATGTGAACTTCTCAATCAGTTATGGCGCATTCTTCCTGGGCTGCTTCTATGGAACATATGGAAAGAACGAAACAAAAGGATATTCAAAGATCAGTATTCCTCAATTGACATCATCTGGCGCAAGGTCTGTGGGAATCTAGAAGAAACCTTGCAGCTTAAATCCTGGAACAAGGAAGACCTTCCATCTCAAGATAATGAGAAAGCCATCTGGGAAAGCTGGAACCTACAACTTCCCAAGCAGCTCCACAACAAAATCCAGTATAATGGTCGTAGAACCAACAAGGTCTCCTGGACCGCCCCACCGGAGCATTCCTTCAAACTCAATTTTGATGGCGCATCGAAAGGAAATCCTGGGATAGCTGGATATGGTGGAATATTCAGAAACCATGAGGGCAAACTTCTTCAGATTTACTATGGAAATATCGGATGGGACACAAACAACTCAGCTGAGTTGGAAGGTCTTTGGCAAGGTCTCATTCTTTCTCGGCATAACAACTTCAGCCCCCTGGAGGTAGAAGGAGACTCTCAAATCCTAATTAACATGGCTAAGCATCTCCTAAACGGCTCTCATGCAAAGAAAATTGCCATGAGCTGGAGGCTTGAAGCGAGACTGGAAGCTTTGGAGTAAGAACCACTTAACAACAGAGCCATCACCTTCAATCACATAAGAAGAGAAGGCAACAAAGTAGCAGATTTTATGGCCAACATTGGCGTGGAAAATGAGTCTACCCTATAGGCAGGAACTCTAGACATACTAAAGAAGCATGCACAAGCTCAGGAATGCAATCACCTGGTCCAAAATGACACCACCCCCACCCCCCCCCCCCCCCCGATGCGGTGCCAACCAGTCTGTTTAAATTGATGGACGGGGGTATAAGGGAAGCCACATGCCAACCATGCGCAGAGGCGACCTAGAAGGCGGTGGCGAAGGACACCCCCGGCAGGTGAAGTTAAAGGCTATGGGACGGCAGTTTGGGCGCATTAACACTCTGACTTCCTCCGGCTGCGTTGCAGAGTTTGGCTCTGATACAGATTTGAATGCCTCATTAATGGCGGGCGACCTTCGAGGGCAAGCATGGAGTCCTATAAACAGAGGTAACCCTGGCATCACCATATTCACTTGGGCAGGGTCTGGGGTTCCCGTTCCGTCGCTGGTGCTGGCAAATTCAAGACCTGGTCTGATTTATTCCTTCCCGGGTCTGTTGGTTCAGGTTGTTTATGCCCCTGTGGGTCTTTTGCAATTCAATTTCGCTCAGGACTGCCCTGCCAATATGGTTAGGAACCGTCAGAGGATGCTGAGCCGTCATGGCTCTAGTCAGGGAGGGTCTTCGCGGCCCTCAGTTGAGGCGGAAACCCATTCTCCCTGTCACCGCCCTCATTGCCACTGTCACTGCCATTGCCCGCGTCTCGGAGGTGCTAGTCCTCTCAGGCACAGCCAATTCATGGAGGCCTGCTCACCTGGGTCTTCGTCTGCTCCTTACTTTGGCTCTGCAATTTTTTCCTTCAACAGCCCCCTAAATCGTCCAAGAATTAACGCCCACGTCTCTGTTCTTTTTATTGACGAGGCCCAGGACGAGGGCGGTTCTAGTGCTCCGCCTGATTTCGAGTCCCCGGGTGACACAGCCAAAGCTGCTGAATTTCCCAAGGTAGACAAGGGGAAGGGTGTGGAAATGCTAGACCCTCAATTGGAAAGGAGCCAGAAGCAGCCTGAAGTGGCCGAGGCGAAAGAAGGCCAAGCGCAGGAAGAGGAGGAGTATGGACCATGCCCAATTGTGGAAGAGGTGCCAGAGGACTAGTCCGCTGCAACGTCTCAGATTCTGTAGCTCGGGTGGGATTCTGGTTCTTTCCTTTATTTTGGTCATGTCCATTTGTTCAATTGTCTCTGCCTCGTCTACGTGTCAACTAGCTTTCATGTCAATGTGTCTTAGTGGCTATCTGCCATCGCTGAGGCGTAGGGTCGGTTATTGTCTTGTTTGGTCTTCTGTTTTCTGGGCAGTTACTGTTGTGCAAGGGTGTCAGTTCTGTCCTCCCCTGCGTGGGAATGGTTTTGGTCACAAATGCCCCTGTGAGGGCATGAAACAGGTAGCCCTCTCTTTCGGCTCCATTTGGTTGATCCAGCTTGCCATTCTTTCAGGCAAAGGGATCTCTCAGATAGCTCGAATGTAAATGTACTCTGGTTTTTATGTATATAATAGAATAGTTTAATTCAAAAAAAAAAAAAACATCCCTGGATCTATTAATATTCAAATAATAATTTACCTGATAATATATTAATAATTATTAAATCCTTACACACTAATCTATTAGTGTTTTACTAATTAATTTATATTAAGGAGTTACCCTAACCATTAATAATAAGAATAATTATATTATGTTACCCTAACCATTAATAATAAGAATAATTCTATTATGTTAATATAATATTAAAATTATTCTATTAATAATAATACAGGTTCCCTAGATTTTTGACTCATAATTGGTTAAAATTATTATTATTATTATTATTATTATTATTATTTTAAGATAATTTTTAACACAATAATATTATTTTAATTAAACTGTCAAAAATAGCCGTTTCTGGGTCAATTATAGCCGTTTGCCCGGTCCAGTCTATTATAGTTGCTTTTTCGGTCAATCCTAAGCATTGGAAGGTATGATCTCCCTATTTAAGATAGAGCCATGATCTGATTCTTCAACTTGTCCTGACAATGAACCACACTCGTTGGTTCGAAACGCATCGACAAATGTACTATGTTGTGATTTACACCAAAATATGTTTTCTCATAACTTGATATGGATCACAGAAGCCTCAATTCATACATATCATATCATCATATTCCTTGATGCATGAATACATTGACAGATGCATTAACTAATTATGTTTTGGATAGACATTTACGAAACATGTGAAAATATAAAACAAACCATTTGTATCATAGTAGACAAGAAAATATAGCATATATATATATGGTGATAATGTTTGATACATCAGAACCCTAAAAAATAATATATGTCCAAAATAACATCGCGGCTCGCAGGCCTCATATATTTGAGGCACACAGGCCTTAAAAAATGTAAGTGTTGGACCTAGGAAATAATTAGCATGGTGATTGTGGTAGCATGATATGGCTTGTGCAACACGAGTCAGCAATCAGCGGATCTGATCCGAGACTCCCACTATGTGTCTCTGGTACTAACGAGGAATATCTCCTACCCGAGCATACTTCGGGATACCACGATTCAACCCCTCAAGATTCCTCATGATCTCCTCCTTGTTGTCACTCACCTCCTGATAAGCAGCAACATCATTAATCGGGTGGGGAACGCGCCTGGCTATTGGGGACATCCTAGCAGGACGCTTTGGTCCAACGGTTGCATAAACAAGAGAAATGTTATAAGCACATATATACTAAAAACAATTAAAAAATCTCAAAATTAAAAAGTTGATTTTTTTACCTTCATTGTTAAAATCCTCCCCATCTGGTAAGCGCATATCCGGATCTCCACAGAAATCGATGCCACTGTATGACCAATCCTCCATGACGATCTTATGTCATCGTAGCCATGAAAAGAATGCAGGTCAGTACGACATGTGCTGACCCCCAGTGATACTGGGCATCAAACGACTCTAATGGGCCATCCGCGGATCGCATGGCATAGGAGGATCCACCTCAGTTAGCTGATACTGAAATAGTGGCACCCATTCCAAGCAAAAGGTCACGAGCACATATCCAAATCAAAATTGCTTCAGATTCCCTGCCTTAGCTTTGGATAGTTGGCACTTTATGTTAGTCTTCATGGCCTTGGCCCAGTTGAAGATCGTAGGAGATGTACAGTCAATAGCATAAAGGAACTTCGACTTGTTGGTCTCATGTTCTGCCTGGGACCCCGCCACTCTGTTGATGGTCAACGAAAGCACTCTCAGTGTCAAATCCCGAACACTGGAAATCTCTATCTTCCCACTTTTGGATTTCAAGGCCTCAGGGCAGTTTTCGGTAAGCAATGAAGATATTCTTGCCCCAATCGGTCATGACCCATACAAGTTCACTGGTTCCCCTCTTCGGGACAGTCCGCTGATGAAATATATATCTGAAGTTTCCAACTCTAGCTCCTGGTCACCAATGAAAAATATTTCTCGATTAATGTCCCAAACACTAATCAGGTATCGAAGCAACTCGGGCTGGGCTTCTAGTAATTTGGATCATTCATTGCCTAGGTGTTAACATCCTCATGTTCCCGTTATTTCCAGTCCACCATTTTCGGTGATTCTTTCCTGCAAAATCCATTAATTTGAGTAAACAATCATGCTTGGCCCATAAATTTTGAGTTTTAATGGTAATTTTTGAGGAAATAGGGTTTTTCCCCATTCACGGTGTCAGCGCGCCTGTTTTAAAAACAGTTGCACTGATGGCGCGACTGGCTTTGTTAATCATCCTTGGCCGGCGTGATTCTGTGCCCGGAAGTCGCGTCGACCGAGGCGAATTTTTTTTTCAAAACCCCCTCATAAAACCAAAAAAATTGGTTAAAAACAGGGGAAAAGGACATGAAAATGAAGCTCAGGGCTTTGGCTCTTGCCTATAACTGACGTCTCCATGAATGACCTCCTGGATCTCCCGCCATCTGCTCCGAGACAATTAGGGCAAAAGTGAGTAAAAAGTTTTCACAGCAAGGTAAAATGGTAAATGGTAAAAATATTTTTACTTTTCTACTTTTTATTCATTTTTTCATGAAAATATCAGGTTTTTGTAAATATTTTAACCTATTTTGCCTCAAGAACTGGATAATACACTTTACCTTTTTGTGCAATGACAGGTGATGGATGTTCAGCGATGATGAGGAGTCACGTTTCAGCTCTTTTCTCGACTCATTAAGCTCATATGAAAAGATTGACGAGTATTTTTCCCTTTTGACTCATAAAAGAGAATAAAATGGGGGGTCCACTTTCAAGCTCTTTTCCGACCCTTTAAAAGCGAAGAGATGGCCGAGCCCTTGTCGTTTTGAACTCGTTAATGGATGCGAAACATCGTGCGCCTAGTATAAGTTTACCCCTTTTTCAGGCTGGGAGGCACTATTTACGAAAAAGGTACTCCTTGACTGAAATGGTCAAGCGGTTCTCTCAAGTATTGTTTTCTACCTTTTCGGGCTCGAGAGACACAAATGTACGAAAAGGGACCATGTGGAGTTTTCTTTTCCGTGTCTTTTTCAAACTCTCTAAACATGAAAAAGATACTGAGTTACACCTTTGTCGGACTTGTTAAAATATCAAACGACATCAGATTTATCACCTTGACGAACATGAGCTTCTCCTTCCTAGGGCTCGTTAAACTTACTAGGTTGGATTCGTCTGAAGGATGCACTTACAGTGCAATCTATGTTATACCCTTCAAACTTGTGATTAAAAAATAATTAGGGTACCTGCCAGAAATGGTGGGGGAAAATTTGGAAATCTATCAGTTGTGTCAGTAGCTCATTCTTTAACATGACACTTTCTACTTCGTGTCGGGTTGGGATATCCTCCTCTGTATCATTGACCTTCCTTGGTTGGGCCGTTCATTTTTGCCTTCCATCTGATCTTTGCCACGTCATCATGGCCACTGATCCCATGGATCCAAAAGTTGCCAAACTTCCAGTCGTGTCACCGATATGTTCAAGAGTTGTCCTTCTACAGTTACACTTACCTCTGGTTCTCTGTATCATCCGAAATTATTTCGCATCCTTTTGTCTCGTTTTGATGATGTGGGAAACATTATGGCCCTCCTTAGACACGATTTCTTTTCGTCGACTTCAGTTCATTATTTGAGAAGTTGACCGAGAGAATCCCTTCCAATACCTTAGAGCTTGCATGCCCTAATGGCAAGTTCTTCGCACTCGACGACAAGTTCACATCATTGGCTTTCAATCGAGTGATTTCACGGGTGTTCGGCTTCAGTTCCTCCATTCACATTCCATGGATTGTGTTGATATTACCTTGAGGACCAACATCATTATTGGTGGTTTCTCTCATGCTTGTTAACAATTTACATCATTGACTGGTAATCAAGAGACTTTCTAGCATGTTCGACGTCAACACATCTATTCGCATGTTAGATTTTGTACTTTGATCAGGTCGTGTTGGAGCGCAAGACCCTAGACTCAGATTATAAAAGTCCAGGTTACGAAGTGATGTGACATGGTTATGTTGATATGCATGTCTCTTTCAGATGGATGGCTGCGACCATACCATGAGTTATCATATGTGATTCTTCTCATTATTGGATGGTTGCGACCATACCTTGGTTTCATTATGATACTCTTTAACGGATGGTTGCGCCCATACTTGGATCCATTTATCATTGATGGTTTCATCCATGCCATGATTCATGTATCATTTGACAGAGTTCTCGTTTATGTATGTGTATATGTACTTGCTTGCAGGTTTTCCGACAGCATACTACGGTTCCCCACACTGATTCACTAAAGGATTTCATCCCTCACTCTAGTTTGGCCTTCACGCTTTAGGGGGCATCTGTTACACAGCATTTTATCATTGTCCCTGTACTCCTCGTTCCTTGATCTTGGAGGACCTCTACTGATGAGCCTCATCATTGGGTAATTATATGGGCCTTAATTCACCTCCTAGCTTAGTCAAACCAACTATTCTCACAACTTATTACATACTTTTGATTATATTTTGTTTATGAGATGAGTTAGAGTTGGATATTTTTCTTTGTGGTCTAATGTGCATTTAATGGAGGATTAAAGCATAAAATCAAGGAATTTTGGCGAAGACCTTGGTCAAAACTCGAATGGCACAAGGGAGAGGAATTGTAGGAGGTAAATCTTCCTCATTCACTACCCCTCCATTTGAATATTCCTCCATCAGCTCGAAGTGCAAACAACCAAATCATGAGGACTAGAAGGCAGCGGAGCAAGTGAAGGTCAAAGCACTAGTTTATCTCGAGTTTGGGAGCCAAGCCTCCCTAATTTTAAGGAAGTCTTTGGAGACTTTAGTGGTATAAGTAGAGAGGCCTAGGACCTCAGTAGGATTCAGACTTTTGATTGTAAAACTTTACTTTATTTTTTAGTAGCAAGACTTGTGACAGTTGTTGATGTAATCGATTGTTTTGATAATAAGAATGAGTTTTGTTTTAATCCAGCACTGATTTAACTCAGAGGGCTAGAGCTCTTGGTTTAGGGCCCAACCCTAGCAGCTAAAGATCCTCTCTATTATACATGTATGCTAGCGTAGATTCATGGTTTAATTGACATTCCCTTAAGTAGTTGCATTTCCATTACAGCATGGTTGAGTGGATTGGTTGTGTTTAATATTTCTAGCTATCGCATGAGCTTTGGAGTTTGTTGTCTTGATTCAGTAATTGGTTCATTTCATCGTTATTGTCTTTAATCACTCTCTTTCTATAATAGATCTCACTCGCATTCTCATTTTCTTCAGCATAAAATGCTTAAGCGGGAGCTAATAACTCACATCTTAATCAGGTTATACGTAGATCTCTTTACTGTTCGATCCACAACAAACCTGGCCAATCACCATTAACCGCATGCATATTCATTTCAATGTTTGACTTTATGCACCCCAAATCTCCACCGTCGATCTGTCTAGCTTGATCCAATGGCTATCGCATCCTCTCAATACTTTATGCGCCCCAAATCTCCACCGTTGATCTGTCTAGCTTGATCCAATGACTATCGCACAATCTCGCATGGATTCTTGCACGACTATTATCCGCCCGAGAGCATGCAAGAAAAGTGGTTTTCCTATTCTACGTGTCTTCCAGTTAGGCTAATCGCGTAAAATTTTGGAATTCCGCTTACAACCTTGAGGGCGCCCGAGAAACTGCTTACCACCTACGAAAACCCGCTCCATCATTCCGTATGTTTTTCTCGCGATAAGATCTCCAACTCTCATCTTCCGTTAATCTTGTCTGTCCATCTATTCACTTCACCTCCGTGATAGGATATTCGCCATTCATCTCCCCTTAACCCTATTCATCCATCTTTTTACTTCACCTCCGCGATAAGATCTCTACCATTCATCTCCTGTTAACCCTGTTCGTCCATCTATTCATTTAACCTCCGTGATAAGATCTTCGCCGCTCATATTTCGTTAATCTTGTTCGTTGGTCAATCCACCCATCTCTTCACGTAATTTCCTGCGATAAGATATCTGCCGCTCATCTTCCATTCTTATTATTCGTTGGTCGATCCAACGGTTCCTATGCATTGTTGCTTCATTACATCTCCCTTTCGCTGATTTCGATCTTCGGTTACTTTTCCGCTTGACTCCTTCCCGAACTTTGTTCTGCATATCCTTAAAATGATGCCACTCTCGAGCTTTGACTTGGTCATTCAATACTATCTAATCATCGCAAACACTAAAAAAAACCAAAAGAAAGTGAAAAATAGATTTATTTTAGTTTCCTTGCTTACACCTTACTTTGGTTTGATGCTCTTGACTTCTGTAACTTAGATAGTAGCATTAGGTTAGTGTTGATTTAGAAATTCTGCCTAGTTTAGTTGTTTAAATGGTTAATTGGTATATGGTGTTAATTAGCATTACATGTTGTTTTCTTAATTATTGCAGTAGAGCAGCTCTCTAAGAATAGATTTGCTCTTCTTCCATCAAAGAATCAAGCTTCTTCTGACTCTATAGAAGTCTGGCTTGGAACCCCTGGGTCTCTTGCCAGATGAACAAGTGACAATAGGCAGGACATTCACTTCTACTTGTGCATATAACACTATCACCTCCAAGTTTGTACGAACCCCGGGTTGATAAGTAAAATTGGTAGCGCAGGATTTGCAGCGTCCTTGTTGCAATACTGGAGCTCACCACTTTTTGGCGTCGTTGCCGGGGAGGTGTCAAAGTAGAATGTGATTACTGCTTTCTTTTCTTCTATTTCTAGTCTTCAACTTTCTTCCATTAGTTTATTTCTGCAAAAGTAATCAAGTAGCTTCCTTTTTTTCGTTTGTCATTATCTGCTTTCCTTTCCGTTCTGCAAGTATAATTTCAATTCAGCAAGTAGTTTCTTTCTGCCAATAGTTTTCATTCAATCAGCAATTTCATTTCTGCAAAGTACTTTCTTGCTATAAAAATCTTATAAAAGCCCCCAAAAACATTTCCTTTCATGCCTCATAGGAGTAGGGATAATTTAGGGAAATTCTTGCCAAATATCCCCACTGCATCCAATAGCCAACCTTCTCTCTTCTTCGGTGCTGTGAACTGGAGGAACCTTTATGTGAGCAACCGGACATATTTGAAGAACCTATAGGAGAAGAAGAAGAAGAAAAACCCATTCCTACTGAACCAATGGCTGTAAACCGAAATGACATAGGGAATAGAGAGAGAGTTGAGGGTGCCTTCCCCATTAGGGAAGCCAATGGGGACACTAAGATGAAGAATATAAGCCCCTCTGCCCTACCTCATTTCCATGGCCTGACCATAGAAGACCCTGACACTTTCCTATTTGAGTTTGTTGTTATATGCCGAACCTATGACCATACAGATGATGAGAAAAAGTTAAAATTGTTTCCATCTACCCTCAAGGATGCAGCATTGCGTTGATTCATGGGTTTACCTGGAGATAGCATCACAACTTGGGCTCAGAGGCAACAGGCTTTTAACAACAAATATAGGGACTAATATAGGTAAAAGGATACTAAAGAAGAGATTTTTAGGATGACCATGGGCCAAGATGAATCCTTAGAAGACTATGAAGAAAGATTCCAGCTCTGTTACAAAAGGGCCAAGTGCACACTTGACCCTGAGTCACTAAAGTTGGTCCTACTCAGAGGAGTAAGGGAAGATCTTCTTGAAACCTTATACTTGTTAGCAGGAGGAGATATCTACCAATTACCCTATGAGGATATCAAGACTGTCTTTAGAAACCATTCTAGGGCAACCAGGAAAAAGGGTAGGGGTAGTCAACCTATGGCCAGTACATCATCTTCCAGCTCATCCATCAAGGGTGAAATTGGAAATATGCTGGAAGATTTCAAAACTGAGATGTTGAAAACCCTTGCCTTGCAATTAGACACCATGAACATCAAAAGGAAGCAAGAAGAAGTAGAGAGAGCCTTGGCCATATTTTATCCTAGATGCACCAGGAGGCATCCTAAGAACGAATTTCCATTGAACTACATTGAGATTTGCTCGGTCTGTGAAGAAAACCACTACACATACAAGTGCCCTTCTTTACCCGGACTCAAAGTTGTATATCAAGGAGCTGAAGGGGTTATTGAGCAGCTTTGATACATTAACCAAAGGAGACCTCCTGGGCCTCGACCATACCAGCAGGGTATGCAAGGGTCATCCCATGCATATTACAACCCCAACCAAACCACATCTATACCTTCTTGGGGACCCCCTGCTCATCCTTCCTAGTCTACACCCCCTCCTTGGTCCTATGCATCTCAGTATCATTCCCAGCCATCCAGCCAGTCATTTCAACCTTGCATTCCGCCACAACCTCAGTGGAATACCCCACTCTAGGGGTGAAGGCCCCAATACAACAATGCTCCAGCTCTATTGCCTCCACCACCTACCCAACCACAACTCCTACACTCTGCTCCACCCAAGCAACCCCAGATGCCTACCTAACCAAATCCAAACCCAAAAAATAGGCAGGCTCAAAAAGCATACAGTGGAGAGACATCTTACCCAGCTTATGTTGTAGAAATCTAGGAGATCAACCTAAGATCTGGGAGAATTCTCTCGAATAACCAACCTCCCTCTCCACATAGGGAAGTTGAGGAAGAAAGAGAGGAAAGCAACCTTAAAGTAAATCCACCCTTTCCTGAGAGATTAGCCCAACCACTGTAGCCTACCCCAAAAGAAACTGAACTTTTAGGAGAATTGAAAAATCTATGTGTAAATACCCCCCTTCTCTAAGCAATAAAATATGTTCCCATTTACAATAATTTGATTAAGGAGAAATGCTTCAAGCATCCAGGAAGAATAAAAAGGGATGCCCCTACCATTAATGTCATTGGGCAGATGTCTGACTTAATGCTGGGGCAGGTACTACGTCAGAAATATTTGGACCCTGGAAGCCCTGTAGAAGATGTGCACATCAACGGCACCATCGTTCCACACACTCTGATCGATCTTGGGGCTGCCATTAATGTGATGACCAGGGACACCATGCTCAAGCTCAACCTCGAAGGGTCATTGAGGAAGACCACAATGGTTCTGCAACTTGCAGACCGTTCCACAATCACCCTTGAGGGAATTGTGGAGGATGTGATTGTCTACATTGACTCCTGGGAGTACCCTACAGATTTTCTAGTTATCTACCCTAAGGCTAAGCTTACTAGTTACCCCCTCATCCTTGGGAGGCCATGGTTGGCCACAGCTGATGCTTACATCAGCTGCAGAGCTAGGAATATGACCATCAAGAATGGGCATATGTCCAAGCAGTTAGTCCTATACCCTCCTGCTCAACCTTCTCTAAAGCATGATTTACCTTTATGGTTGGAGGAGGAGGAAGAAGATGAGGTTTATTTAGCCCAAATTTATGCTTTGGAAGCAACCATACGAGGAGGACAGCAATATGAGGATGACTTAACTGAACACCTGCTCCAAAGTCCAACTCCTAGTTCGTTACCATTAGAAGAAGAAGGGAAACCCAGAACAATCATCCAATTGACTTATGCTTGGCCAATTCCAACCCACTTCGTGTCAAAACCATATAATTTGGCCCAAAGAAAACTTTGAGAATTAACCCATCCCTTTCTGCTCTTGAAGAGGAAAAGCTATGCAACATGTTGAGAGAAAACCCAGAAGCCTTCGCTTGGAGTTACAAGGAAATGAAGGGAGTACGCCCCTCAGTGTCTACTCACCACATATACATCAAAGAAGGTTGCAAGCCAGTCTAGCAACCACAAAGGAGGATGACTCCAACTCTTAAAGATATAGTCAAAGAAGAATTGCAAAAACTGCTAGATGTAGGATTCATTTACCCTATCTCTGGCAGTGAGTGGGTCTCTCCTTTAGTGTTAGTTCCCAAGAAAAATGGTAAGTGGAAGATTTGTGTCAATTACAGGGAGTTGAACAAAACCACAAAGAAGGATCATTTTCCCCTACCCTTCATTGACCAAGTGCTAGATGGCTTAGCAGGGAAGAAGTTTTTTTCTTTCCTAGATGGATTCAGTGGGTACAACCAAATCCAAATATGCCCAGAAGACCAAGTTAAGACCACATTCACCTATCCTTGGGGTAATTTTTCCTATAGGGTCCTTCCTTTTGGCCTATGCAATGCTTCTGCCACTTTCCAGAGAGCAGTCTTGAGTATTTTTGTTGACTTAGTACATGATGCAATGGGAATTTATATGGATGATTTTACACCTTATGGTTGTGATTTTCAAGAAGCCTTGACTAACTTGGGCAAAGTATTGCACAAATGCATTGAAATGAACCTGTCTCTCAGTCCAGAAAAATGTGAATTCTTAATGATTGAAGGGACCGTGCTAGGTCATTCAATATCTCAGCAAAGACTGCAGGTGGACCCAAACAAAATAACAATCATCCAAAGGGTCCCACCTCCTCAAAAGCAGAGGGATGTCAAGAGTTTCTTGGGGTTAGTTGGATACTACCGAAGGTTCATAAAGGACTTCAGCAAGTTGGCCTCTCCTTTATTTGGGTTTTTGGCCAAAGATTCTGAGTTTATATGGTCAAAAAGCTATCAAGAGGCCTTAGACATTTTAAAGGGTAAGTTAACCACTGCACAAATTCTTCGAGGCCCAAACTGGCCCCTCCCTTTTCATATTCATGTTGATGCCTCACAAAAATCCATGGGAGCAGCCTTAGGTCAGGTAGAGGAGAAATTGCCCTATGCCATCTATTTTATCACTAAGAACATATCAAAGGCGGAGCTAAATTATATTGTGACTGAGAAGGAACTCCTGGTTGTTGTGCATTCATTAAACAAATTTAGGCATTACATTACAGGCTATCAAACATTTTTGCATACTGACCATGCTGCAATAAAATATTTGATGAACAAACCAGATGTGAATGCTAGAATTATAAGATGGTTGCTTTTATTACAGCAGTTTGATCTAACCATTGTTGATAAGCCTGGTAAGGAAAATGTTATTGCAGACTTTCTATCTAGGATGAATCTTCGTGTAGGTGAAGAAGGAATGGTGGATGTCCAGTTACTAGACGAGCATTTGTTTGCTATTTCAATTCTCTCCCCATGGTTTGCTGATATAGCAAACTATTTGGTATCAGCACAGTTTCCACCAAACTTGCCCTCCAAAGAAAAGAGAAAGATAGTCAGGAAAAGCGCCCCCTTCACCCGGATTGGGGGCAATCTCTTCAAACTTGGCCCAAATCAAATCTTGAGAAGGTGTGTAAGCGAAGAGGAAGTTTTTGACATCCTTATGACCTGTCATGATGGGCCTTGTGGAGGTCACTTTGCAGCAAAGAGGATAGCATTCAAAGTGTTACAAGCGGGCTATTATTGGCCCACTCTTCATCAGGATGTGAAAAAGTACATTAGTCAGTGTGATCAGTGCCAGAGGATGGGAAAGCCTACTCCAAGAGATGAAATGCCCCTACAACCTCAAGTGACTTTTGAGCCATTTGACAAGTGGGGCATGGACTTCATTGGGCATATTAACACTCCTTCAAAGCAAAAATAGTACATTATTGTATGCACTGATTATTTGACTAAGTGGGTTGAAACCAAGGTGATTAAGGCAAAAACAGAAGAGAAGGTGGTTGAGTTCCTAAGGGAGAATGTATTCTACAAATTTGGGTACCCTAGAGAGCTAGTCACTGACTAAGGCAACCAGTTTACCTCCAACATGATTGAAGAACTGCTCAGCCATCACAAAATCAAGCATAGGACCTCCACTGCTTATCATCCACAATCTAATGGGCAAGTGGAGGTGACAATTAGGGCACTGGAGAGCATCTTAACCAAGGTAGTGAGTAGTAGCAGGAAGGATTGGGAAAAGAGACTAGTTGAGGCCACCTGGGCCTATAATATAACATGGAAGAGCACCGCTGGATTTACACCCTATGAGCTGGTCTATGGGAAAAAGCATTTGTTGTCCATTGAGTTTGACTATAACACATTGAGGATGGAAGCCCAACTAGATTTGGATCTCAGTTATGCACAGAAAGAAAGATTGTTCCATTTGAATGGCTTGGATGAATTCAGAATGCAAGCCCTCCTACATACAGAGATAGTTCAGCTTCAGAGGAAGATCTGGCATGATAAACATATTAAGGAGAAGCAATTTCAAGAGGGCGATTATGCATTGTTATATGATTCTAGGTATAAAGACTTCAAGGGCCAGCTAAGGACAATATGGCTTGTACCTTATGTGGTGGAAAGATGATATGATAATGGTTGAGTGCAAATCAGAACTATAGATGAAGAAGCCATCCCATTGCTTGTTAATGGACACCGATTGAAAATGTACAAGAGGCCTTTATCAAAGCAAGAGTTCATTGACAATATCAATAAAACAATGATGATGGTGGAGCAAGTTCCAGCTCCTCCCTCATCAAGTCACTAAAAAAATAAAAAAGAATAAGGACTCAAGTGAAAACCTCCATGAGGCGCCTAAGTCCCATCTTTGGGCTAAAAACCTCATGAGGGGACCCAATGATTTTAAAAAAAAAAGGAAAAAAGGAATAAGAATATCCCTGGGTAAAAACCTCCCTTGAGAAGCCCAGGGCAAACATCTAGGGTGAAAACCTCTCTGAGGCAGCCTAGGTGTTTTTCAAAAAACAAAAAAAAAGAGATAAAAAGATGTAATTGTTATTTGTAGGTGGATGAGAAAGATAGTCAAGGAGAAAAAAGAGGATCTAAAGGGCACCCTACCTCACACATATCCATCTCCTCCACTCCTTACCATGATCACTCCATCATTTCTATAATTTTCCACTCCAATGCTTCTATTTAGGCAAAGACTGTGTTTTCTACAGGATCCCCTGTATTCCTATAGCATCTTATCCCATAGAATATCAATCATCAACTACAGGTCTTCACTAGGATGATCTAGGAGCTCCAAACAGCAGACAGTAGATAGCAAACAGCAGAGGAGGAAGAGGAATGACTAGGCCGCAAATAAACAACACAACACCTCTGATCTTCGACAACTGTAGCATGGCATCGAGACCACAGGTAATTATCCCGCTCACTCACTCATATGCATCATTTGATCAAAAGTTGTAAAGGTTATGAGGTAGTTGGTTTATAAGTGAACAGGTGGCCAGTTAACTTGGCCACATTCGTTTAGTCATCACATACAAAACCGGGTGTCCTCTCACACGTGGCCACAGTCAACTTAAAGACAGAAGAGGAGTAGGACAAGAAGTGGTTAACTACGGATCTATGAGGTGGGAGTTGATTACAAGGCGTGGGAAACAAAACATCATTTGCATGCATTCATGCATTCCACCTCCTCAAAACTCCCTCACTCAAGTCACTCTTATAACTCTGGCCACCCACCGGAAGCAAGGATCCATCGTTCTGCAAGAGAATTTCTACAGGAGCAATCTACAAGATACACAGAGGAAGTCTATAGGATAGGTAGAGAGGGGTTCAAGAGGGAATATCACAAGAATTGTCCACTTCCACCATTCTAAAGAGGTAGGATCTAAAAATCCATCCCCATTTACAAGCAAATGAACTAGAAATGCTCTAAAAGCTAGTGGATATAATAACTGTGGGAGGTGAATTACATACATAGGAAACTCTGTTTTCTCCTGAATTTAAAATTCTTGTGTCAAACCTCTCATTTCCTCCTCAAGCCTCACAAGCAAGATGACAAGAAGGTTTAATAGGAGAGAACCCACAAACACTGTGAGGATACAACAACACCTCCAAGTGCTTGAAATCTTTATAAGACACCAATGGATGGTGTTTTTCGAAAAATTCACAAGGTATGATGATGAGGTGGCTCAAGAATTTTCTCATTCCCTCACTCCACACAGAAGAATCCATGCCACTGTCATAGTTAGAGGGCTCACTATAGATCTCACCCCATAGCTCATCAGTAGGGTCACCACACTTCCCCTAGGAATTCCATGGAGAAAAGAAGAAAATGCAGACAGTTAGATGGAAAAAAGGAAATTCTTTTTAGAAGGTGAAGAACCCACAGAGGATAAAAATGGAGTAATAAGGGACACTCTGCCATACCCATGGAGTGAGGTAGGTTACCAACTCATCAAATATATCTCATGTGAGGGTAGATACAGTGTTGTTTATGGCTACCATTTTAGGATGCTTGAAGAACTAAGATTTGGGGTAGAAACACCAGTTCACCAAAGACTTAGCATACCTTATTTCTTGATGCAATCACTCATAGACTCCAACAACAAAGTAAAGAAAGGGAATTCCCAACAATTGGCTCACCATGGGCTGATTAGGATCCTCACTGAGGATGCCCTCCAAAGCCTCAGGATCCCTATAACATGGTCAGTCTTCAGAGACTTACTGGCAGAGGATGACATCAAAACACTCACCTATGATGTTAGTCCTTCTATCAGTGAGGAGGAGGCAAAACAAGAAGAAGAAGATAGAGAGCTAGATGGGAATCAGATGGATGAAGAAGAAGCTAACATAGAGGAACATGATGAAGCAGAAGAGAAGGAGGATGATGTTGAAACAAGGGAGGAAACGAAGGAAGAAACTAATGGAGATGAGAAATAACAACAAGAGGAAGAAGATAAGAAAAACAGAGAAGAAGAAGGCATTGAAAAATAAGGGGAAGAACACAAGCAGGAGTCACCTAGGGTGTCTCCAGAGGCCCTCGAGAAGAAGGAAGCAGCTGCCCACACTGCTCTCGCACCCCAGTCAAGCAAAAAGGGAAAAGAAGGAAGCAAACCCCTTTATATTTCAGAACAAGAAAGAGCACAAGAATAAAACAAGGGAATCCACAAATATCAGCAAAAATCCCTATTGAGATTAAAGATTCCCCTACACCAAGAGACATTGGGCGCATGGAAGAGAAGCTCAAGGAAATGGACAAAGAGCTAAGTGGCTTAAGGGACAGAGAAGCCATAATGAGAGATCAACTTGAGAGGGAAAATGAATGGCTGAGAGGACAGCTGCAGGAAAGGGAAAACCAACTAGCATGTATGGCCAACCTCTCCTTGGAGGCCATCCAGTGTAGGATTCCAACTAAATCCTATGCTCTTTACCTCAAAGGACAATAGTTGCAATTTCATATTAAAACACTAGCACAAAGGGGCACCATGCCATTTCAGGACTACAGGGAGTTTATTGATCTTTGTGATCAAAGTACACTAGAGGATAGGGCCAAAATGGCTAATTTTTACTTGCACAACATGGCCCTCACAGACATGAATGTTTGGGATCCTAATGCCGATCCAGGAGATATACAATTAATGGCTTTGGCATCATTGGATGAACCATGAGGAGTCAAGGGTTGCAGAGATGAAAAGAATATTGGCCAAAGAGAAAAATGAAACTCTTTTCATCAGAGCTGAACAATCAAATCCCATGGCCCTAATCAACAACCATAATCTAATTGCAAATGATCCTCAGCTAGCACCTAGATATATTGTTGCCCAAGAGCCAGCAATTTCACATTTTGAGGATATGTTTAGGCTGCTAGGATAAGATAGTATACATGCCTGCTTAAAGAGATGGAACACACTGCCACACAGCTTGAAGATTAGAGAATATCACTCCCCTCAAAGGTTGAGAGAGGCACTCAACAAGACACCTATGTATAAGCAATCAATGCAAAGGTTGAAGGTCAATTGGATTGGCCTAAAAATCATTCCACCACTACTCCTAGGGATTCTAGAAGGGAGAAAAGAATAAGAGGAAAAGAGGCAGTGGGAAGAAGTACAAAAGGAAAGAAAGCTTCTATGAACAAGAAGAAGAGACCATAGTAGAGGCATGGGATGTTAGAGAGGCTACCAGAGCCAAGAAGGACATGGACATTAACTAAGTTGCTCAGAGGATGAGCAACACTTTCAGTAGGGGGTGATGATGAGCCTCATCATTGGGTAATTATATGGGCCTTAATTCACCTCCTAGCTTAGTCAAGCCAACTATTCTCACAACTTATTGCATACTTTTGATTATATTTTGTTTATGAGATGAGTTATAGTTGGATATTTTGCTTTGTGGTCTAATGTGCATTGAATGTAGGATTAAAGGACAAAATTAAGGAATTTTGGCAAAGACCTTGGTCAAAACTCAAATGGGACAAGGGAGAGGAATTATAGGAGGTAAATCCTCCTCATTCACTACCCCTCCATTTGAATATTTGTCCATCAGCTCGGAGTGCAAACAACGAAATCATGAGGACTAGAAGGCAGTCGAGCAAGTGAAGGTCTAACCACTAGTTTATCTCGAGTTTGGGAGCCAAGCCTCCCTAATTTTAAGGGAGTCGTTGGAGACATTAGTGGCACAAGTAGAGAGGCCTAGGACCTCAGTAGGATTCAGACTTTTGATTTTAAAACTTTACTTTATTTTTGAGTTGTAAGACTTGTGACAGTTGTTGATGTAATCCATTGTTTTGATAATAAGAATGAGTTTTGTTTTGAGCCAGCACTGAGTTAACTCAGAGGGCTGAAGCTCTTGGGTTAGGGCCCAACCCTAGTAGTTAAGGATCCTCTTTATTGTACATGTATGCTAGTGTAGATTCATGGTTTAATTGATCATTTGCTTAAGTAGATGCATTTCCATTACAGCAGGGTAGAATAGATTGGTTGTGTTTCAGATTTCTAGTTATCGCATGAGCTTTGGAGTTTGTTGTCTTAATTCAGTACTTGGTTCATTTCATCATTATCGTATTCAATCACTCTCTTTCTATAATAGATATCACTCACATTCTCATTTCCTTCAGCACAAAATGCTTAAGTAGGATCCAATAACTCACGTCTTAATCAGGTTATACGTAGATCTCTTTATCGTCCGATCCACAACAAACCTGGCCAATCATTGTTAACCGCATGCGTATTCATTTCAACGTTTGACTTTATGCACCCCAAATCTCCATCGTCGATCTGTCTAGCTTAATCCAACAGCTATCACATCCTCTCAATACTTTATGTGCCCCAAATCTCCACCATCGATCTAGCTTGATCCAACGGCTATCGCGTAATCTCGCACAGATTCTTGCACGAATGTTATCCGCCCGAGAGCACGCGAGAAAAGTGGTTTTTCCATGCTACATGTCACCCAGTTAGGCTAATCACGTGAAATTTATAAATTATGCTTACAGCCTTAAGGGCGCGCGAGAAAATTCTTACCACCTACGAAAACCTGCTCCATCATTCCGCAGGTTTTTCCCGTGATAAGATCTCCACCGCTCATCTTCCGTTAATATTGTCTGTCTATCTATTCACTTCACCTCTACGATAGGATCTCCACCATTTATCTCCCATTATCCCTGTTCGTCCATCTATTCACTTCACCTCCACGGTAAGATCTCCACTATTCATCTCTCGTTAACCCTATTCGTCCATCTATTCAATTAACCTCCACGATAAGATCTCCACCACTCATATTTCGTTAATCTTGTTCGTCGATCAATCCACCCATCTCTTCACATAATCTCCTGTGATAAGATCTCTATCGCTCATCTTTTGTCTTATTTTTCATTGATCGATCCAACAGTTCCTATGCATTGCTGCTTCATTATGTCTCCCTTTCGTTGATTTCGATCTTTGATTGCTTTTCTACTTTACTCCTTCCCAAACTTTATTCTGCATATCCTTCAAATACTGCCACTCCCGAGCTTTGACTTGGTCATTCAATATTGTCCAATCATCGCAAACACCAAAAAAAACCAAAAGAAAGCGAAAATAGATTTAGTTTAGTTTCCTTGCTTACACCTTAGTTTGGTTTGATGCTCTTTACTTCTGTAACTTAGATAGCAGCATCAGGTTAGTGTTGATTTAGAAATTCTTCCTAGTTTAATTGTTTAAATGGTTAATTAGGATATGGTGTGAATAGCATTACATGTTGTTTTCTTCATTACTATAGTAGAGCAGCTCTCTTAGAATAGATTTGCTCTTCTTCCATCAAAGAATCAAGCTTCTTCTGACTCTATAGAAGTCTAGTTTGTAACCCCTAGGATCTCTTGCTAGATGAACAAGTGGCAACAAGAAGGACCTTCACTTCTACTTGTGCATATAGCATTGTCACCTCCAAGTTTGTACGAACCCCGGGTTGATAAGTAAAGCTGGTAGCCTAGGATTTGCAGCATCCTTGCTGCAATACTAGTGCTCACCATCTACAGTGAACCCTAAATGCTTCCCCTTCATGAAGAAACCCTCATTGTGTCCCTCTTCATGAGAAGATCAATTCCTTTTTGCACCATTCCCCCTGAAACTTCTGTTTTGCCCAGTTTACAAGACTGGCGCTAATGACCCTTGTCTTCCCCATGCCACTGTGCAGAGATTAGCAAAGTCCCTAACGCCGACCGAAGCGACTGAGCTTTGTCCCAGTCACATCGGTCTTATTATGGAAAGTTTTTTAAATTAAGAGTTGAAGCTTCCAGCTCTAGAAGCTTCGTAACAAAATTCTAGTAAAAGGTTTGGTCGGATGGGGTTGAGGATGTCAGTTTGGGCTCCTTTCCCCTATAATTATGGAACTACCTCAAGGGATAAGACCTTCTCCCATGAGAAGAGGATCCATCTCCCATCCTTTCATCCTATATAAACCTCCCTTCTTCCCAAGCACAAGCTAGTGTTAATGTTGGTGTGCTAATGTTATTTTGGTTTTGTAGAATTTCCTGCAAATTCTCTACAAATCTACCTCTGATATCTATGTATAAAATCTAATTGTACATTAAATCGATAATGCAATATACCAAAGCAAAATACTATAATCTACTTCTACTATCAAACTTGTGGAAGCCTAAAGATCGAGCTGAATCAGAGTTGAACACATATAACCAGAAGAACAAGAATCAATACACATGAAACACAAAAAATACTTAGGGGAAAGCCTCAGCTAAAAACCCCACTATCTTATCATCATGCAAGGTGGAAATACATCAGAATTATGCAGGTTCTTAACTCGTGAACCGATCTGTTTCACTTGTCTCGTGGTGATGTGTCTAAGGAATGCCTTTCCTTTACTGAAGACAACATCGTAGCCTTTGTCCTCCGATATCGTGACCGATACCAAGTTCTTCTTCAATCCAGGCACATACTTCACATCTGTCAAGGTGATAGAAGCTCCATGCTCCCTCTGAAAAGCAATCGTGCCCACTCCTGAAACACTAAACCTTTCATCGTCACCCATCTCTATACGCATCTTGAGGTCTTTCTCCTCCAAGGTACTAAATAAGATTTTATCGTCGGTCATGTGGAATGAGGCTCCACTATCAAGAAACCAACCACAACCCATCATTAATGACACCATGCATGCGATGAGGGTGAAGTCCATTTCGAGCTGATAGGCTAATGCCTCACCTTCCGATCCATCCGAGGATTCCTTCTTGGACTTCTTCGATGGGCAATAAGTCGACCTTGAAGTATGATAAGAATTCGATTTGCAGCTACAACCCCGAACTTCAAACTTTGAATTCTCTTCTCTGTATACTGTTCACAGCTCCAATAAACTTAGCTCCGATACCATGTAGAATTTCCTTCAAATTCTCTACAAATATACCTCTGAGACCTATGTAGAAAATATGGCTGTAGATTAACTCGATAATACAATATACCAAAGCAAAATACTATAATCTACTTCTACTATCAAACTTGCAGAAGCTTAAAGATCGAGCTGAAACAGAGCTGAACACATATAACCAAAAGAAGAAGAATCAATACACATGAAACACAGAAAATACTCAGGGGAAAGCCTCCGCTAAAAACCCCACTATCTCTATTATCATAAAAGGTGGAAATACATTAGAATTATACAAAGCCTTAGCTCTCTAGCTAGCCAGCTCTCAGTACAATCCTCTTGGATGCTCACAGGGAATCAAAGCTTCTCACAAGCCTTATCCTCTGCCCTCCAAGCTCCTATTTCCTTGCGCAGTTTCTCTGGGTGATCCTCCTGTTGCCAAGTGGAAGACTAATCACTCACACTGATCCTACACCTTGTCAAAACTACACAATCCTCAAGGAACCTTGCCTTGACTGCATGCATGAGTTTCCTTTATAGGAAAACACATGCAACTGATAGTACACTATCCTTGTCTTTAATCTCAACTGGGTCTTTCTCAGAATAGACATGCATGAGTTTCTGATGAGGAATCTTCAGTTATCTAGAGTACACTGGTTAAGTGCATGCATGCATCAACTACATGATAACTCAGAGTTAGTTCCTCAAATATTTTGGAACTAATTTAACTGGACTTAACTCATTAAACTAAGCTAACTAATTACAACTCAAATATAACTCAATCTTATCTCCTTAATTAAGGGATAATTTCCTTAATTTAAGGGATAATTGTTGCATGACTTCATAAAGACTTCTAACTTGAATTTCTCCAACTAATTAATCCATAATTAATTAATTAATTTTTTCCAAGCATCTAGTGAGACTAAATCGATATTTATTCAAATTTAATTCAAGGACATTAGAGTGAATGATGGCTATTTGATTGTTCTCCACTTTTTCACTAGTTTCAATCCCACTTCTTCACCCCTGTAGCATCACCCGACGCAATTGAGTGCAAGTGAACTATTCAAAAATCATGAGAAATTAGTGAGTTACGACTACCTCTCATGGAAATGGTCATACGTGAATGACTTACTTAACGCAGTTGAATCCCAAAAAATGATATCTAATTTAGGGATTCTATTTTTATCATTTCTTGTTGCTATTTTCAACAGGTTTGGTGTAAACAACAAGCTATTCATAGTTGTATCTCTCTAGTTGTGTGAGAGAGAAGTGTGATTTGGTTTGGAGTGAAGCCTAAATGGAAGAGCCTTAAAACTATTATTGATTGAGGCCATCATGGAATGCTACTAGAAGTGTGTGGGAACCTGGTCTTGTCAAAGGAGAACGGCAATGTCAAGACAATGGTTGTAATCTCTCTTTGATTCAATATATATGCAACTATCGATTGATTTCCTACATGTTTTGTAATCTTACATATTCATGGCTTAATTTTTCTTGACTTGTTAAGTAGGCTGAATTACAATTTGCCTATTATCATGGTTGTTGTTTATTGTTGTTTACTTGTTTCAGGTGCTTGAAGAAGGAAGCAAGAGATAGCTAGAGCGAGCAAGCAAGGACATCATCAAACGGGATAAGCGTACTAAGAGGTAGGCCCTCTTAATTGGTTCTAACCTAAGGAAATATTCCATAGAATGTATCTGCTGTGGCTAGACCCATCATCAGGCTAGAGGAATTTGTTTGTGTCTGCACTTATAATTTTACTTCACCACAGTGACTCGGGATGAGTCACATGTGAGCATTGGGGGCTTGTTGGGTGCAACCCAACTTGGCCCCCAAGTTTTGGTAAAAACTCCGTATTTTGGGGAATCAGAGTGCACGGTACCACGGAGGTATGTACCACACGATGTTTTAGGGACTTTGGGGTGGGTCAAAGTCCCTTCTTTTTGTAACAGGTTTGGGAAATAGTTGATTGCTTTTAGGAGGACCATGGTATTTTGATGTACCTGTTGATGTAATTTCTATATATAGTGGAAAGATGTAAGTTGAAATGATGAAAGGCGATGATATAATTAAAGGACAAGGATTATCTATGTAATATGTTTTGGGTCTTGAACAAAAGGCTCTAGAGCTGAGTGCGTGGAGGCCTAAAGTATGCAGCTGAGTGCGCAGACACCTGCAGTTGGGTGCGCAGGTTGAAGTATTGTATGCAGTTTCAAAGAATTATTATCAGAATTTCAATTTTGATGGGCATATTTTGTGTATAATTATTCTGTATCTTTTACTTTTTGTTCAGTGCTATGATTATATTTTACTTCCATGCAGTATTGTGTATGGTTGTTAATGACATGTTTTAAGTGAAAAATATAATAGGGTGAAGTAATGTATAATTGTGAAGTAACTTATGCATGCTAAGGATAAACAAGAACATAAAAGTGCCACATCATGTCATCCCTCAAGGTTGCATAAACCTAGTTCTGCAACCACCCATAATCACTTTGGGTGAGACTGCGATCTGCTTGTAGGTCATTGCTAAGAGGGCCATTGATTGAGGGTTTTGTTGGTGCGCAGTAAAATATAAACTTGGGTCGAGCCCACCTAAGTCAACATAATCCAAAGTGATGATACAATTGAAATCATGTGTCTCTTATTTATACACTCATTAGGAGTTTGAATTACTTAATTTGAGCCTACATTATCCCATAAACTAAAATAATGTGCAAATAATTATTAATTAGTGACAAGCCCACCAAACTAGCTCACAAATGAAATAATGAGCCTTCCAAGAGGTCGAATGATCAATAATATATGTCCTTTGGCTCTCTAAGAGGCTTGATGAAGTCCATAAGTGCCAAAACAATGAGTTGGACTTCCAAAAGTAATGGACAAGAGGTTGGCCCCTTGTTCTCCATGTAATAAACCTGTGGTGCTCCCAATGGCTATGAAGACACACAAGTGACCTCATGGTTCTCCAAGTAAGTCGAAGATGCATATAGACCATATGTAAGGGCTCATATGAAGGTGTAGGTGAGGCCACATCATCCTACAAGTCCTAGGTCAGCTACCAAGTGCATGGTCCAAATGTGGGTTTGGTTGGGCAAAGGTGAACTAGGTGCATTTTCCTCATCCAATAGGTGAACCTAGAACAATATTTGAACATCTATGGGGGTCTATGGAGCATTTTCTACTACTGTGGAGGCCCATATCTCTCAACACACACCCTACATTTGCCAATGTAGCCCTCTTGTGGGTTAGGACCCCATATAGGGATACCAAACCCAAGATAGAGACCACCTGCAATACCGTATAAGATCCAATGTGTCCCCTAGCCTTCTAGTACAACAAGTCATCAAGGAAATCGAGTAAAATTTCTAACAAACCATGGACCACAGGTGGGAACTTCATAATGTCTTGCCCTTCCATAATGGGCTTTGACATGTGCTAATGTCTCCAAACACCAAATGGGGTTAACCAAGTATCCCATTAGGTGGTTTCTACTTCTAAAGGGGATAATATGTCCAAGTAACATCCTTTAAAGGTGGTGGAATGTGATAAAGAGGTGAATGGACTAGGGAATGAGAAGGGGCAACCCTAGGCCACATGTTGCGATACAAGGGTAGCTAGTAAAAGTGAAGCCCACACTTGGGTATATAATGTATAGGAGGGAGAAATAGTGGTACATGAGGTGCCTTGACATTGATTTTTCCACCCTAATTTATATTCCTTTTTCCTTTTTATTATTTTTCTTTAATTAACTGCTCGGGGTTCAAGGGGTAAGAGCATGATGTGTGAGATATAGCAGTGGATACCCCCTTTTAAGGTAGGGATGTTCATTGCCCACTAGGGGTTGGGATAATCATGGGTTCCTATATGATGAAGGGGGATCATAGAGCTCGTATGAACCAGGGTGATGGCCATGATGATGGGGTAGAGCTCATGTATTGGCTTTTTCCTACATGCTAAATGTGTTTGTTCTGACCTTTTTTTGCATTTTGTGGTACATTTTCCTGTTGAATGTGACCAATTGTGCTTTAAATTTTTTTAACTTGCATCGACCTCTGGAGAATCATTACATGCCTGACCCAAGGTGTGGGCAATGGAAAGGGGAGATCTAGCCCTATGTGGACCTAATGGGGGAATTTGGACCCAGGTGGGAGAAATGATGAATGGGGTAATAATGAGTGGAAAAGGGGTAATATGTGCAGATCAGGGAGCGGGACCATGTAACCAAAATCATGTTTTCCCATGAAATACCATCCCTAAATCCAAATGGTTAGTAAAAGAGATCCCATGAGACTATAATCCAAGCTTAATATCTAGGATGTCTAGGGGAAAAGAGCATAGACCTATATTCTTTCCGCTGAATCCCCCCATTAATCCATGCCCAGAAGTGTCCATGATAAGCAAACTCCAATACTTAATTACCAAATGACAAGGCATAACTTTTGGCTCGGGAGGCCCACCTTCAAACATACGATCATGACAGATGGGTGAGGGACCACATGGCTGACTCAAGTGGTGGAGAAGTGGCACAAAGAGCTAGTTGGTGGTTGCAAGGGGTTGTTGGTTGTCATTTGAGGACCATCTTGGAGAAAAAAATTCTTCTAGGGATATCACCCACAAAATGGTGAGTAACATCTGGCTCCAACTAGGACGTGATATATGGACGAAGCTACTCGAACGGGAGGTCACGAGAACTCCAGCAATATCTTGGTTACCGTAGAACAGTTACTTGCACATATAATAGATGAAAAACACAAGGTAGCATGCTTAATGTTGGGCCACAAAAAAATAAATAAATAAATATTAATAATAATAAATAAATAATAAATAAAAATAATAAATAAAAAATAATAATAATGAATAGATAATTATATATTATATATATAACTATTATGCAGAGATCTGTTGTTGATCAAACGAGGTAAGTTGTGTCTGTGGAATCATTCACTGATTCAAGGCCAGCAAGCAGCACGGTGTAAATATTGCTTACACCAATAGATTCCACTAAAGATTAAATTGGAAGGTGGCACTAAAGATTCGAGAGATTTGCAAAATCTCGTAAATTATCTTTTTTTTTCCAGGTGCAATGATGAGATAAGATATGTGTAACACAGAGGGGGCGAAGATGGAAGGCTCGCGCACTCGTCGTAAGGGTTTCGGCTAAATCATAGCAGGATCGCAGGAATCTAGGGCATAAACGGGGTTCCATCTGATCAGCTAGACTATTGGTTATTCGGCGATTTCGGTCCTGACACCGACAGACTCCGGATACAATTGGCTAGGATGGAGAATAGCGAGGAAATCGAGATGGTCGACTACTCTGTCGATCCATTGGAGGGGGTTGATATCTTCGGTTATTCTTCGCATGCAACTTCTGGGTGCTATTTCGCCATTTCTTCTGCACCGAGGGTTCCCATATCTTCACCCATCCCGCCTTTGCCGTCTGAAGATTCGCCTCTACCCACAGTTTCCGCCTCTCAGCATTTATCCCTCGCGACTGAACACTTCACCATTGAATTTCCTTCACCGCCTCGCAGGCTGGGTGCCCCTGTTATGAATATTTCTCATGCTCATCTCCCCTCAGCATCTGTCGATTCCGCCCCTGCCCTGATCCACCCGATCCCCTCTATGGATGTCTCGGATCTGAGACAAACCTCTCCCAATCCACCGGTCATTAAATCATCAGGCAGCATCAGAGAGCCGACCCAAATCCCCTTTGCATTAAATCGCTCTCCCAGGGATCCTGGATCATCCCCCCGCGCTGAAAACCCTACCGCCCTGAGATCAAAAAAATCAAAGTGTGTCAGGGAAACGGCTAAGGATATCTCAGTACAAATCGGCGATCCTACAGATTTTGAAGAATCCTTGGTATTGGCTCACACGACTTTGGTCGGGCACGTACGCGGGAGATCATTCTCGGCTGAAAGATTAAAGGCCTGGGCAAATGAAAACTGGGGAGGTATGTTCACAGTTATGCCAGAGGTTATTGAACTACCGAGGGGATGGTTTTCTATACATTTTACAGGAGAGGAGCACACCAATACAGTGCTGGCGCGATTTTGGCACATTGAATCAGCTCCTGTACTCCTGAAGAGATGGAGTCCCCTCTTTGACCCTGAACAAGAGCAGATAGGCGCGGGTCCTATTTGGGTTCGCTTGCCGGGTCTCCCGATCCAATATTGGTCTGAGGAAGCCTTCATCAAAATTGGGAACGCCTTGGGGACCTACTTGGATCGTGATCGATCCTACAAGGATACAAATAAAAAGATCATGGCGAGGATACTGGTCGATCTGGATACTAGGGAGGGATTGGAGGGCAAGATGACTCTGAGATGGGGGAATTATAGCAATGTACAGCCTCTGGACTACGAAGGGGTACCATTCAGATGCAACAAATGCCGACAAATTGGGCATGTTTATATGGATTTCCCTCTGGTCACCGGCCAGAGGGGGATGCCAAAACAGACCCGCCCATCAGCTGGAAAGGACCATGCACCTGCATCGATTCCTTCTAGGACCTCAGATCGCACAATTGAAACGCGATCGCCTTTTCAAAAGCCTACACCTAATCCGCCACCGCCAGAGAATATGCAACAAAGGAACATGTCGCCACCACCGATGAATATAGATCTGACAGTTGCAGCGGACTCAAGTGCTCCGGTCTCTCATCCTACCTCTATCCCTTCCACATCCGCTAAATCATCTGTGCATTATTCATCCAATGAAAGCACTATGATTCACTGTAAAATCCCTCTTCCGCCACCCGCTATCACATCTGGTCCGCCCTCTCTACCATTCCCTTCTCCGCCCTCCTCGCCTCCCTCTTCAAAATCCAATCCCTCTCATCCTTACTCGCTTCGTCCCCGATCGAATCGACAGGATCCTCCCTCATCTGCGGGTCTGGGCATCGTTCCACTAGATCCTGGACCCTCATCTTCCCGTGGGCGCAAAACAAACCTATCAAAAGCTATCAAAAACGCCAGCGCAGAGGTTGCCGCCGGGCGTCAAGCTACTATTACTGGGGTCCTTAGAGCCGAATACCCCCCCAAAGCTGGTTCACCATGAAGGTTATCTCCTACAACTGTAGGGGATTGGCTAGCTCCCCAAAAAGGTTAGCACTCAAACGACTTTTTGAAGTCGAGAACCCGAACATCATCCTCCTACAAGAAACGCTTGGATCCTCAGAAGACTGCATTCGTGCTCTATCTACAGTTGGAACAAAATGGAACTATATTGCCGCGGATGCTGTGGGCAGGTCTGGGGGTCTGGCGTTTGGTTACAATCCCACTACTATCAAATTGGATTCTTCTTGGGGCGGACAGGGGTTTCTTGGTGCTGATATCTTATGCAGTGAACTTGGAAGCCCACTGAGAATTGTTAATATCTATGGGCCGTGTCACCATAGGGACCCCTTTTGGAGAAACCTCCTCAGTAAAAATCTCCTTGCCTCCGATTCCACCATAATTGGAGGTGATCTGAACTTTTCCATAGGATTCTCTGAATCCTGGGGAGCTGCAGCACAGAGAGATCCCATCTCAGATTACATAAGTGGATTACTCGAGCAGCATGACTTTATAGATATACCTGTTCAGAAGAAGCAGCCCACATGGAGAAATAGAAGAACAGGGCATGCTGCACTTGCCAGAAGGTTGGATCGATTTCTGATGAAAGGTCCGTTGGTCCATCAGCTGCAATCATTTAAACAGTGGGTATGTACTGGGGGCTTATCAGATCATCACCCTATTGCCATGGAAATCTTTGGGCCTCATCAGAAACCCAAGGCCCCCTACAAATTCAACCATCAGTGGCTTCTAGACCCCAGCTTCAATGGAATGATCACTTCATATTGGAAAGCACACCCCATCGACAGAGAACCTTCCTTTTCCAGGGGTTTTGTCAAAAACCTCACCGAATTAAAACACCTAGCGATCAGCTGGGCAAAGGAGAAAAAGAAAGGGGAAGACGAGCGCCTCGCAAAGATAGAAATGGATCTGGAAAATCTGCTGGATGAAAGAAATTTAGGATTCATATCCCAGGAGGACAAGAACACGCTTGTGGAACTGGAGAACCAAAAGAATATCATCCTTAAAGGCAGGGAAGAATCTCTCAGGCTACGCAGCAGAGCCATTTGGTTGAAAGCGGGGGATGAAAATTCGAGATTTTTTCATAATTTCGCAAAGGGGAGGAAGGTGGCAAACACCATTTGGAACCTTCCTCTACCAGAGGGAGGCATGGCGGACACTTTCAATAAACTTTCGAACCTGGGGACCTCATACTTCAGAAATCTTTACAAAAACCCGGCAGACACAAATCTTGCAGAAATAATCAATGTGGCAGGCCACTTCCCTCGGTTTATCGAAGAGGAGGATGCAGCAAACCTTGAAGCACCTGTCACGATGGCTGAGCTTGAAAGCACGATCAAATGGTTCAAAAAGGAGAAAAGCCCAGGCCCTGACGGCTGGACAATCGAGTTCTATGCATCATTTTTTGATCTTCTTGGTGAGGACATTCTTAAGGTGGTAGAAGAAAGCCGTACTACTGGAAGCATGTACCATGCCATCAACACTACATTTATTGCCCTTATCCCCAAATCTGATCGTCCTTCCTCCTTTGACGATTTCCGCCCCATTTCCCTCTGTAATGTGCTCTACAAGATCACTTCAAAGATTATTGCAAATCAGATAAAGCCCATACTCTCCCGGCATATATCTCCACAGCAATTTGCTTTCTTAGAAAATCGGCAAATCCATGAAGCTATTGGCTCGGCACAAGAGGCTATCCACTCCATCTGGACCAAACGTCTCCGCTGTATTCTGCTGAAAATCGACCTATCCAAAGCATTTGACCGGGTAAGCTGGCTGTACATCAAAATGATCCTTATTCATACTGGCTTCCCGATCCCTTTCATCAACTGGATCATGGCCTGCATATCCTCTCCCACCTTCAGCATCTTGATTAATGGATCCGCCTCTCATTTCTTCCACTCTGAAAGAGGGCTTCGCCACGGGTGCCCACTCTCGCCTCTTCTCTTCCTCTTGGTCATTGAAGCTCTCAGCAGACTTCTCATCTCGGCCAGAAGGGAAGGATCCATCAGGGGACTTAAAATATCAGACATTTGCTACCTCACACATCTTCTTTTCGTAGATGATGTCCTTATAATGTTGGATGGCAGCATTCATGATTCTACTGCATTCTCTCACATCCTAGCTCTCTTCTCCAAGGCTACGGGAATGGTAGTAAACGCTACAAAATCCTCTATCACTTTGACAGGAACTTCTGTAAATGAATCCCTCTTCACTAGCACGGCTTTCCCTTACAGCACTCAGCCACTGGACTGGGGGCTCAAATACCTGGGATATTGGCTTAAGCCGACCTGTCAAAAAATAGCGGATTGGGTTTGGTTAGTATCAAAGATCGAGAAGAGGCTGTCTTGCTGGAGTCACAAGTACCTCTCCAGGGCAGGAAGATTAATCCTCATAAAATCTGTCCTCGAAGCCACCCCTGTGTTCTGGATGGCAATGGCTTGGATCCCTCATAACATTCTCGTCAAATTGCAGCGGCTCTTTTGCAGATACCTATGGGCAGGAAGCTAAGACAAACGCACATTTGCTTGGATTGGGTGGCACAAGATTGCTATTCCAAAAAAATGGGGTGGTTGGGGATTAAAGGAGCTCCCGACATTTGCGAAGGCACTAGCTGGAAAGATGGGATGGGCGCTACTGACTTCTCAAAGTTTATGGTCCTCGATCACATACCACAAATACATTTGGCCTCTCTCCATTCTTGACTGGGCTAGACTACCGAATTGGAATAATACAGGCATATCCTCGGTATGGAAAGCACTTCTTCACTCTTTTCCCCTCGTCAGAGATAATTTGGTATGGCGTATCAAATCAGGTAACAACTTTAGAATTGGGCTCGATCCTTGGTCCGGATGTGGCGGTCGACACTTACTCCCTCTAGAACTCATCGACTTCCTTTCAACCCAAAACATTAATTTCCTATCTCAAATAGCGGATCCGGTTCGATCGGATATGTTCCAACAGGTATGGAAATCGGCGTCTCAATTGAATATCCCTCTGAGATGGCATGAGTCATGGGGCAATTACAGAGAGGCTCTAACAGAAGCGCATATCCATATCACAGATGGCCCAGACGAACTGATATGGCACAAAGCAGAACACGGTGTTTATACGCCCAAGGATGGATATATACACCTAATGGAGGGGAAAAAACCAAATGACTGTGCTAGATGGTGGCAGCACATTTGGAAGTTATCCGCATCTCTGCGATCTAAACTGTTCAGCTGGTGCATTCTGCGGGAAAAAGTTCCCACAGGTGACCAGCTCATGAAAAGGGGGCACCATGGACCCAGCTGGTGCGTATTGTGCAAAGCCGAATCAGAATCAATTATTCATTTATTTTTACAGTGCCGCGCAACCAGGGCCGTTTGGAGCAACATTAAAACTCTCAATCGATTTGCTGGCGATTGGAACGGACCGGATATGATCTCGGCTTGGACGGAATGGGAAAAGAACAACAGTGGATCGAAACTGATAAACCTGCCCATCATTGTAAATTGGGCAATCTGGAAAACACGAAACTCATGCATTTTTTAAAGTAAACCCATTCTCTGGCCCATGGTAGAGGCTCATATTACTGCTGCGATTTCTGAATTGCCTGATCCGCCGCCTAATAGAACTCGTGTACCAGGACCGCCACCATCCATCGACTCCACTATGCCTTGGGCATTTTTCGATGGCGCTGCCAACACTAACAGCTGTGGGGGAGGCTTTATCCTTCACATAAGCAATCATCATCAGTTCGAAATCAAAGCAGGCCTGGGAGCTGGATCAAATAACTTTGCCGAGCTCACTACCCTGCGCCACCTTCTACACTTCGCCCTGAGACACCATTGTGTGAACATTAACATTTACGGGGATTCACAGCTCATCATTAATTGGATAAATGGCAATGCACATTGTCACAGGCATTCACTCAGCACTATCCTTCAGGATGCTCTAAATCTCAAATCGGCATTTAACCATATATCCATCTCACACATCTACAGGGAGCATAATACGAGTGCCGATAAGCTCTCCAAGGAAGCCGCTCTGATGAACAGAGGCACATGGGAAATCAAGGAAATCAACAATCATCAGGAGCAGATTTTTTACCACCGGCCTTATATTGATCCAGAGTACCCTACACTGGATCAGCGTGCAGCACCTTAGATAATATAATACATATAGTAGACAGCAATACATACATAGACTGAAATTTACTGTTTTTATTTTGAAATTCAGTTGATGGAAAATACACACTGATAGTACACTGACAGCATACCCTGCGTGGTAGTGCAATATAAGAAGTACTGAACATCATGTAAAACTGGCTCTCTGAAATACTGATTATCAATGAAATATACTGATTTTTCCAGGGGAATATATCTATATATATATATATGCAAATTTTAATTTAGATGCATCTAATATATCATGAGAAATATCATATGATGTTAATTCTAATGAAAAATCAACATGCAATGCATCCTATTATACCATGCATATGATATAATATCAAGTCTCAAGGAAAAGGGTGATACGACTTAATTTGACCGGCTATGACCAAAGTTCGTCGTTGAGTTTGGCAATGTAATAATAATCCTCCCCAACTTTTCTATGAACCTTGACAGGCATTGGATCTCTATCAACCAATACCAAGTCCCCGACCTTATATTCATTTTTAAGCTTCCACCTTTTGTTTGCTTTAGAGATTGGTCGTTTGAGGATATGGACTTCTTGAGCTGGGAGAATAAGAGAAGGCTTCTCAATTTCATGTCAAATAGTGCACCATGTAAAGAAAACTCCAATGATATTTTTATTAATGAATAATAATAAAAATATCAATTTAACATTTCTTTCTTATTACAGCTGATGATCCACCCCTCTTGCAGCAGCCTCGAAAACATCATGAATACAAGACTAGGCTGTCAAAAATAAAGAAAAAGAAAAAGAAATGATTGTACTAGTTATATCATTAGAAACATCATGTACCACATTATGAAAACATATTTTTGATGATAAAAAAAAAACAATAGATGAATATATTGTGTCTATGATTAATGAATGAATGTTATATGTTAATGAATAATTGTTATATGTTTCTTTATGTAGATGACCTTGTTTCATATTATGTAAACATATTTTTATGATAAAATTTATTGAGATGAAATATTTTGTAAATGAATGAATGAGTGTTTGCTATTTGTTTTTTTATGTATCTTAATGTCTTGTTTTCAACTATTTCCTATATAGTAGATATATTAGGCATTGGGGAATTGAGAGTGATGTGAGGGTGGGGGAGGGGCCATGAGAGCTTCCACCTTCACATGGTTGGCCTTGTTCAATAGTGAATAAATTAGGATTTGGATAATATTGGAGCAAAACACCTCGATCCAACAGAGGGACAATAAATTCAATGATGACTTTGTTGTTGCTTCATCGAGTGGAGGGAGGTTTGCTCCAAGATTAAACTATTCCAACAATTTGCTCTCAAAGTCAAGATGAGCTCATTTAGGTATTCATACACACAATCCCTTTTAATTATTATTTATTCATGCAATTAAAGTTAATATTTGGTCAAATTTAATCTAAGTTTGCCTCATTGGTCTCATGAATATGTGTAGGAAAACTAGCATTAATTTGGATGTTGAAGTGGAACAACTATCTGAAGCAAATAACTCAAAATGGTAAGTGTTGTATGTATGTATGGCATGTTCAAGTGCAACAAAATTTATTTGATATTTGGGTTGTATGTCTTGGTCGAGTGGGAGTTACATAAAGTTTTATAAGAAAAAAGAAAGTTTTCCATGAAAAAAATCATGTAGTGTTTTTCTTTCTTTGACTATTGTGTTTGTATTTGAGTGAAAGACCACAAAATATCATTTTTTATGCAAGGAAGTAGGAGAAACTCTTACTCTATTAATTGGGCATAAGTCACTGGTATGATTTTTCTTCTATTTTATTAATTATTTATCTCATTTAACTTCTCCTCCTTTTTTTTGTTTTGCAGGTTCTTTCATTTTCATATCTGGATTTGTAAGATTAACTAGGGTTGGAGTCATATACATTGAAAAAACTCATCAAATTATTGCTCAACTTTAGCCCACCAAGTGCTTGGCTACCAGGTGCGTGATTTAGTTTTGCATTGCATTTGATTTCAAACAATTTTTTATTTCTACATTACAAATCTTCTAATACCATAGACCCAACTTCTCTTCTTATCAACTTTAAATGAGACTTCCAATACCATAGACCCAAAGACAAACACACCATGATCAGTCAAGCATGCTTCTGAACTTTGTTGTTTTCATGGAGATATTATGCACAAACACAACCCCAATTAGCAATAAAATTTCAATACATATATATGTGTGTGTATGCGTGTTAATATGAACCTTAGGGGTATTCAAATATGTTGATGCTACTCATATATCATGTTGCAAATCATTACAAATATTAACATCTTTCAAAACATCCCAATCTTATTCACAACTTTGTCATCAACATTTTATAAACTGATGGGGGATATGCAAGCTCCCCCTCAACTCAGCACTAGACTTTATCAGGTTCTTCTTTCCATCATGCTCATCATTAAGGTAGGTGAACATCTTCAACATCTTGAAGATTTTATACATACAAACCTAGTAACAAGTATAACCAAATACAAATATACAAGAGAATGAGATCAATACTAAGTTAGCATATCATTGAGAGTATTAATATAAGTAATCAAACTTCCATAGCTTAAATCTCTTTTATCTTTCTTAATGAACCCGAGATTTTCTACTAGGGTTTTAGACATAAACGTTAGATTTCAAAGTTAAACCTTAAATATCAACAACTTAAAAGTAAAAACATTTTATATCTAGGGTTTCACTATTTCAATTTCCAGAAACTAGACTCAACACCTATTAGGGTATTGCTACAAGCCTTAGGTTTGATCATTTAGACTTTCATAATCTAATTTTACATCTAGGGTTTCAACAATTTCCTATAAGACTTTACTAGGTTTTCTTACAAACCCTAGAACTCATTAATGAACTAGCAAATTTACATATAGGGTTTCATTCATATTAATCTTTTGCATAGATAAAACATCAAACCTTAATAATTTTGAACTATCGTTTCAATTATGTGGAAGCACAAACGCCTAGGGTTTCATTCCTAGGGTTTTAGTAAATTCTTAACTCACCATACCCTAAAGGTTAAGGGTTATATGACAAAACCTAAAAGATTAGGGATTCACCAAAGAATTACTCAAACCCTAAATATCGTTATACTTTCAAACCCTAAGTAACCTAGGGATTTGACGCTATTAACAACATACCCTAAGCATAAAAAATTTAGGGTTTTATAATGAACCCTAAAAGTTAGGGTTTCAACAAAAAATGAAGAAATAACAATAGATATGACAGAGGTAGATTCAATCTAGTGATTGATCTTAACAATAATCTTTTACAATTTAATACCCTAAACACAAGGATATTTTACAACTTAAAACCCTAAACACAAGATAGTTAGTAATACGAAGCAAATTTCAAAATAATTTTAATGAAAAAGGTTTTTGCTATAAATCTTATAATTATAGTCATACCTGGAGTTGCTCCTTTTACAAACCTTGTAGGATTTCCTTGAAGTGTTATCTTTGAATTTAATCCCAGTTTTATGCCTGCAACACTTAATGACAAGTACAACCAAGAAAACTAATCGATACCAAAAATGTGATGTCAAATGTCAATATATGGTTTCGAATAAATAATGGAGGATGGAATCCTAGGGTTCCTAAGTGCAAAGTGCAAAGTTTAAGTCTAGCGAAAACAATTTTTCTTCTACTTCAATTATCACTAGGGTTTACTATATGTCATAAATTACCTAAAAAACTTAGAAGTGCAGATAAAGGTTAGGGTTTCTATATGACAAGGATTGTCATGTGCCATTTGGGATTTATAATTTTCAATACCAACATCATATGTTAAATTCTTAAACAAATAAACATGTTGTATATACCTCAAGGTTACATGACCTATAGAATTTGATGCCTTTTCCTACAAACTGCACACATATGGTTAAGTGACTAAAATATGAAAAATAATGTTGATACTTTCTTGAAGACTTGACAATAAAAAGACTTGTTACACTTCTTCATTGCATGTATCTTCTTTTATAGACCAGATCCAAGGTCTAGAAATTCTCATTGTCTTTCAAATTGTATAGGGGAAATGAATTTGAATGTTTCTTGGTGTATTTGAGATGACTCATAGAATAGGTCCTTCAAGGCACTAAAATATGCTACAGAACTTGTCTTTCATTGTGTTTTATATAACTTATCAAACAAGTGTATTTTTAAGAGGATTGATATACATATACGTCAAAGGTTGGCTTCCCTTAGATAACAATTCAAGTTTTGGATTGTGTAAATATATATCCTATAGGACTATCAATCATTTGTCACAAGACCATTCCTTCTAAAACACTAAATTCTCGTTAAGAGGATATACGAATAAGATTGTAGGAAAAAGAAAATATGATAGGTATGATGATAAATCAGTCTTAGAAGTCTCGTATTAAAGTTCCCTTTTAGAACTTCATCCTTTTGATAAGGTAATGAGTGTTGTACATTAGGATTACCAATATAGATTTAGAAAGAAGTCAATATTATCCTCCAAAAAAAACAAAGATTTAATACCAAACCTTTGTGCTCAGAATTTTGAAAAGTTTTGGTTCCTTTAAAGGGTTAGAGGAGTCGTCAACAGAAAGGGCTTTGATGCCTAAAAAAACTCAGAACAATCCTTAACAAGTTCGTTGTTCTATAGTGAGTAAGATATACATTATATAGTTCAGGCCCTATGAAGGCTTCATATCTAATACAACCTCTCTAGACCCTCGTTTTATCACCAAGATGTGTGTCCCTCTTAGGAATGTTGAATCACTCTTTCGATTCTTCAAGATAAAATATTCTCATTCCCTCGCTCTCTTTAAGTCTACATTCTTGTCACAGTGAATAAAGATTGATAAAGTGCTCAGAAATTTAATCTTCTTTCCTTCACAAATTTGGCCTATGGTAAAAAAATTTCTTGAGATGGGATGTAGCCAATTTGATCTTCTTTATCTGCCCTCCCTTCAAAGCCACAGCTCTGGTACCATGTTGAGAAATCTAGGGCATCAAGTGAATTAAGTTCTTCAAATAGATTTCTCTTAGCTTTGACATTGTCTTCTGATTTTTATTTCCTTTTATTAGTACTTATTTTGATTTATTAGGTTCATCAAGACAAATTCCAAACAAAGAAGATCATAACAAGGACACAAGATGTAGGCACAAGGCCAGGGAAAAACCCCTATAAAGGGGAAAACCCATTCAAATCTTTCTCTATTAGATTAGATCATGTTGAGACACACTTGACCCTTTGGCCAATAAACTCTCTCCAACCACCAAATCAACTCCTTCTACAATAGTCTCGGCTCTCCTACAATAGCTCCTACAGCAAAGATTGTCGGCCCTTCCTTTAATAGCTCCTGCAACATAATTTTTTCATCCACTCATGTAATGGCTCCTATAATAGGCGAAGAAGGTAAAGGGTCAACATGAGGTTGGTGTTGTTGAGGTGGAGAATCTTGGGTATTTGGGACCAATGAAGTTGAAAACAACCATATTAGTAAACCCATCATGAATCTGAGAAGGGACAACATAGCCATGTAAGGAGTACCAATATTCCCAAAGCAATGAAAATGACTAGGATCCCCATTAAAAGGGGTTCCTTAATTAGAAAACTCTAGAAATGTTGCCATCAAACTCAACCTAAGGTCTACTAAATGGTAAAATCAAACAACACATAGTAATAAATCTAAGGAAGCAAACCACAAAACAAATACAATAAACTTTTCACAATGAAATTACTAGTTAGTGGGATCAAGTCTTGCAAAGAGGATGTATCTCATTTCCATGAAAGTGATAGTATGAAATTAACGGTAGAGCTTGGGTTTGCGGCAGGAGATCAGAGTTGGGTACCATGGAGAGGCGAGAGGGGAGGAGTTCCACTCCCTCCTACAATCAGGTAGTCTCTAATCGATTCAAGAAACCACTGGGGGCTAAAATCATGGAGTTAAGGAAAGGGAAACAGGAAAACAGAAGCTCACAAGGGTAGGAAGATACGCAGGAAGGAGTAAGACGAGAGAAGCGGATAGAAGAAGATAATCTGAATGTTGATACTAGAGATCAGAATGGACCATGTAAGCCTAAGGCAACCATCACACCCCGAGTAGTGTTAAGTGATCCAGCACTACAGGCGCATAGGGAACATATGGCGACTTATTCAGTTATTTGTAAATTCATGGGGTTATGGCCAACGGAGAAGGCCTTAAATGTTTGGATAAAGAATCATTGGAAACCTAAGGGGGATATAGATCTGCACCTTGGATCCAAGGGTTTCTTTATTGTAGTTTTTACAAACATAGAGGATAAAGACAGGGTGTTTGAAGGATGGCCTTACTTCTATGTTGCTGCAGGCCTCTATATGCGGCCTTGGGTGATGAATTTCGTACCGGAGCATGAGACATTCACTTCGGTCCCCGTATGGGTAAGGCTCTATTGCCTACCTCTCGATTATTGGTAGCCATAATCATTAAAAGCCATAGGAAATAAATTAGGGCATTTTTTTAAAATATCAGAGGCCACAATGCGAGGAAAATACACCTCCTTTGCCTGTATATGCGTAGAGATGGACCTTTCAGGAGCTCTACCAGATGAAATAATTCTAGAGGATTTTGACGAAGACTAGGTGCAAGTGGTGGATTATGAGCATGTTCCTTTCAGATGCCGCAAATGCCATGAACACGGGCATCTATTCAGAGACTACCCTCTAAACAAATTGGAAAGTAGAACTAAAGCAACCTCAGGGAAAGAAACTGAAAGCTTTAACAAAGTGGGGAGAAGAGGTAAAGGAGGGAGAAGGAACCAGAAGAAATTCAGTGAGGAAAAGCAGTTTAGTCATAATAGGTTCAAGATATTAAAAGAAGAAGAGAAGAACGATGAAACGAACCAGATACCGGAGGATAGCACTGCAGAGAAGGAAAAAGAAGATAGCATGGAAGATTTACTCGAAAACAACCAACAAATGGAGGATCTACTGAATACTATGGAACTTGATAAGGACCAAGAAATGGCCCCGAGCAAGGTGGGAACAAAGGATCATGAACTACAGGATATCCTAGATAAGGAGCATCTAGAACTAGAAAAGTTCCTGGAGCAGGGAACTACAAAAGGAATGGATTCACTACCTCAAGAGGATTTTCATAGGGTGCAACAGTTATTCCTATGGAGAACTTAGGGAAAAGGTACGGGGGTCAAAAGAAACCATGACAGTCAGGACAACGAAGGGGTTAAAACAATGAAGGCAACATCAGGACTAGCTCCTAGGAACCCAGGTAGGAAAAGGGGTAGGAAAAAATAGAATGAGCTATTGATAGAGTGTGGAAAACTCATGATCAATTTAGGTAAGATGAATGACCTAACTAGTTACTCATTTACAAATCTTTCTTAATGAAGCTCACAGCATAGAATATTAGGGGTCTAGGAAGTAAAAGGAAATAAAGAAATCTTAGCAATAGAATGAAAGAAGAAAAACTAGACATGATTTTCATCCAGGAAACAAAATGTTCAGTAGACAAAATAAGAGAGATACACAGCAAATGGCTTATCAAATATGAATATCTAGAAGTTAAAGCAGACAAAGCAGCTGGAGGAATTCTCACACTTTGGAACCCTCACAAAGTTGGTATTCTAGATGCTGAAGCATCCAGGAACTATTTATTAGTGGCTATCCAACCTTTGGGAGACAAAGAATTTTATTTGCTCACAAATGTATATGGTCCACAAAAGTCGGAAGATAAACTCGGACGTCTAACCTCATTGGAGGAGTTAAGAGGAAGACATCTGGCTACCTCATGGATTCTGGGAGTTTCAATATGATCAGGTCTCTATCGGAAAAAAAAAAGGGGGGACCGGATCACTAGGAAGAGATTCTATAGCATTTCAGAATTTCATAAATTACATGAAGCTTGTAGATACAGAGACAAGTAATGGCATATTTACCTAGAATAATAAGAGGGGAGGAGAGTCTCAAGTGGCCTCTAAACTTGATAGATTCATTATCTCGGAGGACCTTATCCTCACAGGCCATAACTTGGTGGCAATGATACTTCCTTTTGGAGGCTCGGACCACTGGCCTATTCAACTTGAAGCGTCCTTTATAGGAACTCCAAGAAATAGACCTTTCAGGTTTGAAAACATTTGGCTTAGCCATCCTGACTTCATTAGCAACATTGAAAGATGGTGGACAGAAGATACGCAAGCTCAGGGCACTAAAATGTTCCTTTTGCATCAAATATTGAAACATGTTAAACAAAGGCTTAAAGTTTGGATCAAGAATGAATTTGGCAACGTATTTGAAGCCAAAAAAGTAGCAGAATGGAAACTACAAGAAATTAACCAAACCCTCTTTTTAGAGGGCTTCACCGAGGAGCGTAAGGAACAAGCGGATTATGTTCAACAAGAATGGGAAGACTTATGCAAGCAAGAGGAGATTTTCTGGAAACAGAAATCGAGGGTTCAATGGCTAAAAGAAGGAGAAAGGAATACAAGGTTTTTTGACAAATCTACCATGGATCATAGGTCGCATAACAGGATTACAAAAATCAAAGATACTCAAGGAAACTAGTTCACTACACATCAAGAAATGGAAACTGTTCTGGTTCAGCATTTCCAAGGCATAACCGAGGAGCCTCTCATAGACAGATTTCAATTCATCAAGGAATTCACAAAACACATTCCCAAGCTAGTGACAAGAGAAGACAACTATAATCTTAACAGGCCAGTGAATGAAGAGGAAACCAGCGAAGTCATTAAAGAAATGCAAAATGGGAAAGCTCCAAGACCGGATGGTTTCAACGTTGAATTCTTCAAAGCATGCTGGGAAATAGTCAAGCAAGACATCCTTGATGTGGTGCGGGACTGAAGGAAAAAAAAAAAAACTATTCTAAAGGCGCTCAACACTTCTTTCATAGCCCTGATTCCAAAGCAAGAGAATGCAATCACACTAGACATATTTAGACCCATAGCATTATGCAACGTGGTGTACAAAATTATTTCAAAAGTAATTGTGAATATACTTAACTCCCTGCTCCCAACTCTAGTATCTGAGGATCAAACTGGATATGTGGAAGGCAAGCAAATTCTTAATAACATCATTCAAGCTCACGAGGTGGTTCACTCTCTTAAGAGCAATAAGCAGGTAGGTATGATCATTCAGTTTGACCTAGAAAAGGCTTATGATAAGCTGAGTTGGGCTTACATCAAGAAAGTATTGATAGCATATGGCTTTGACCATAACTGGATTAGATGGGTAATGGCCCTTGTAACCAGCCCAAGTTTTTCAATCCTGCTAAATGGCTCACCATCCAATACATTTAAGCCCTCAAGAGGACTTAGGCAAGGAGATCCACTCTCACCCTTCCTCTTTATTCTCATGATGGAAGGGCTAGGCAATGCAATTAAATATGCTAAAAAAGAAGGAAAAATCCAGGGTCTCAAACTCACTTTAAATGGGGATGCCATGTCCCAACAACAATTTGTGGACGACACCATGTTGCAGGGTACACCCACGATCAAGGAAGCGCAAGCCTTCAAGAAAATCCTGAACGACTTTGCTCTAGCTACGGGGACAGAGGTAAGCCTAAGCAAATCAAAAATTTTCTTTTTTAATATTGATATTGCTATTCAGAGAAACCTCCCTAGACTCCTAGGCTTCCAAAGGGATATGCTACCCTCCAAATATTTGGGAGTACCTCTGAGAGACAAACCTTTGAGCAAGGCAGTTTGGGAGCCAGTTATTAATAAACTTGAAGAAAAAATCCAGAAATGGACAGGCAGGTCTTTGAATTTAGCAGGAAGGCTAGTGCTTACAAAATCTATCCTTCAAACTGTCCCCATCTTCATGCTTTCAGTCCTTCCAGCTCCTAAAGAATTAATGCAAAGCATTAGAAATATCCAAAGGGACGTTATTTGGGGAAAGGGGGAAGAGAAAAAGAAATGGGCTTTGGTAGCGTAGGATAAGATATGTAAACCAAATATACACGGAGGTTTGGGACTTGATGACCCCGAAAAGTTAAACAAAGTCTTGGGGGAAAAACTATGGTGGAGATGGCTAAAAGAATCAGTTTCCCCTTGGGCCAAAGTATGGAAACAGAAATATGCAAACAACTGGAAAGAATGGGACTACATCAGGATATCTGGACTCATCAAAGGCTCCCAAATTTGGAACAAATCTTGGGAGAATAGGGCATTAGTTCAGGAACACAGTTTCTGGGAGATCAGAGATGGAGACCTTGCTTCGTTCTGGGAAGATAATTGGCAACAGGAACCTAAATTGTTAAAAGAAGAATTCGCCAATCTCAAGTATAATACTGATGACAAAGGGTTACTCAAAGTAAAGGACTTTTGGGATCAGGACAGAAGTGATGGAAAATGGAGAATATGGAAGAGCCTTGTATACAGTGATGATTGTTCGTTGAAAGCCCAGGCAGAAGCTGTCACAATTATCTTGGAACAGAGAAAGATTCTGAAATCAACGTCTTTAGACCAACTAAGATGGGGTAAAAATAATGAAGGCAACTTTAACCTCAAAGAGGCCAAACGAATAGCACTGGGGCTTGACTTCCCAAACACAGATAAGGTATGGAAGGACCTACGGCAGAACCAAAACAGGATGAAAATCAAACTTTTTATGTGGTTAGTGCAGCATAAAAATATTCTAAATTGGGAAAACCTTAGGAAAAGAGGGGTAGCCGGTTCATCTAGATGCCAGCTATCTGAATCACAAGAAGAAACTATGGAACACCTTCTCAACCTCTGCTCATTCACCTCTATCTTGTGGAATTGGATAGCATCAATCTTTAGACAAACAGACAGGGACATGGGAAGCATCACCTGTACTTTGAGGAATTGGAAGAAAAATTTCTCTGCAAATGAAATAATCAACAAAGTGTGGGCTTTTGTTCCAGGCTTTATAATCTGGGATGTATGGAAAGAACGCAATAATAGAATCTTTAAGAACAAGTTTGGATCACCCCAAAGAATCATGGCTCGGATTTTAAGTCAGATCAAAGAGACTGTAGGAGCCTTCATAAAAACCCCCCCTTAAAACCAGCCTCAAGTTCAGGATGAGAAGATTCTTCTTAATTTGGGACTATAGGGGCTTTGCCCCCAGGGCATAAACAAGATTGTTAGTCATATCACAGCTGATAAGGAATTCTGGCAACCTCCACCACAGGGTTTTATGAAATGTAATATAGATGGAGCCTCAAAAGGAAACCCTAGTATGGTTGGTTATGGAGGAGTCATAAGAGATGAAAAAGGTTTCATACAAACCATCTTTCACAGTCACTTGGGGAGGGCCACCAATAATATGGCGAGCTTATCGTCATGGAGCATTGCCTAGAAATCTTGAGGGACTCAAATTTACACAACACCACAATTGAAGTTGATTCCAAATTGATAATTAATTCAGTCAAGAGAATTGGCAATGGCTCAATACCAGAGAAAGGGTCGAGGCACTGGAGGTTACTGCAAGTTTATCAACGTATTCAATCACACTTGCGGACCATGAGAACCCTTAGTTTTATCCATGTGTGCAGAACAGCCAACAGATTGGCGAATATTTTGGCAAACGAAGGTGTGCTATGTTCCAAAAGCAACATAAGATATGATTGGATAAGGACTCCCCAAGGACGTCTGCGAGAAGAATGCTCCAAACAGGTGGCCTTAAACAGAGAGTTCTATCAAAGCAGGGAAGATAGGCAGGATGAAGACTAATGGATACAAAGGATTTTTTATGCACAGGGGAAGACAATATATGGCAAAGTGCGAGCAAGAGGTTAGATACCCCTCTACAGTCAGCATATGGTTGTGGGGCAAGAAAATGCTCCCAAAACTATACACAATCATGGTTCTTGGGCGGGAAATTATAAACAGGCCTAATATTCACATGGACCCTCATAACAATAAGAAGGGCCTTTTAAGTTTTTGGGCCATGGACTCTTTTAAAATGGTGGCAAGTTGGCGCAATTGCAGCACCCATGGATTTCGCAAGGAAAACAACAAGATCTTTAATGATTAAATCAGACCCGAAATTACTTAGGCTAGATTTTTATCAAGTTTCAGGTCCGATAAGAAGGTTAAGTTCTGTGTTTGTTGCTCTGTCATCCTGGAATCGTGCACTTATGGTGGATTTTAGGCAGATTAGGTGCTCGAGGGTTAACTCCCCAAACTGACCCAGAAAGACTTTTAAATGTGGTCAATGGTCTTATCGGGTCCGATTTATTGGTTAAAGGGTGTGCATGTTGGCCACCCAAAATTCTTTATAAGCATTTGATCTATGGGACAAGATCGCTCAGTCTTTGGAAAAGATATAGTATTGTTTTGTGGGCCCTTGGCCCAGGATATGTATAGTTGGCTCGGTAACAAAGGTTGGTGTTGGTTTGTCAGTTTGGTGGGCCACACCGCCTTTGTTCTTTATGTACAAATATGTAACTTTTAATTAATTGAATAGAAGGTACCACTCTCGCTTAAGCAAAAAAAGAAATCACTAGTTAGTGATGGAATCCAATATCGTAGAGATCAATATGAAAAGTGGTTAGAGATAGAGTGGGTGGAACTAGTTACGCTAACAACCTGCTTAACAGCATGACCTAGTGCAAGTAACTTCACATATAGTGAAGCACCCTCCAAGAAGTCCCAAGTCAGTATAGTCAACGTTTGTCATGGGTCCAACAAGGACTTCCCCCTCACTATCAGCTTGTGTAGTAGCCCTAGGATTATGGTCACTAAATTTACCACCTAAAACAACCTAGCCTGGGGGGACAGACGACACTCAGACCTACAAGCAAGGGCAGAGTAATAGAGCTCAATCCCCTTGAGAGATCCCTCAAGATGAGGTAGTCCTCTCAAGTGATCCCCAAGTTCCATTCAGTGTTATGGCATGCCTAGTGGGATGCAAAATTGACACTGATGAGACACCTAACTATGCCTATGCAAAGAGCTATTGATCGCTGATGGAGGGCTTA
>APFE030909237.1:0-11910 GCA_000404065.3 Pinus taeda | reverse complement strand
CCCTAACCCCTAAGCCATCGACCCTTAAATACTTAAGCCATAATCCCTAATCCCTTAATCCATAAACCCTTATGCCCTAACAATGACTTAAACAGTAATCCTTTAACCCAGAATCCCTATGCCATTAGCCATTCAACTACATAATTCATAAGCACCTAATTATCCCTTAGCTCTCGATGCTTAATCCCTTAAATCCTAAGCTATAATCCCTTAATCCTTCATCCTTTTTACTACAAACCCCTAAATCCCATAACCTCAAAGCCCCTATCCACTTGATACCCAACACCTCAATTAATTAAATATTTAGGCACATTTGGCACTAAAAAGGGAACCAAGGCGATAATTTAGGTGCTGAAAAGGGAGCTAAATCCGACACTATCACTGGCACCATTTCTTGGGAAATATATGGCACTATTTCCAACAATATTTCGGGCGCTATTACTAGTGCTATTTATGACGCTATTTCTGGTGCTATTATCACCTAATTTAGCGCCTAAATGTTTTGGTTGGTGCAAGAAATGCAAAAAATAGTGCCATCCCAATAAATAACGCTAAATTTTTCAAAACATTGGAGAAAAAAAACACTAAAACAATCCTTGGAAGCAAATAAGGGAGCTAATCATAAGGATTTGTTGTAGTGAATTTTGATGTATATAATCTACAACAAAAACATACACTACTAAATCCTCATTTCTCTATAGAATGTGACAAGGAATAGTAAGATGAGGCAGCATGCTACCCAGTCACTTTGGAAAAATGTCTTTGTGACACTTATATTGGGTATTAGAGCATTGAGCAGTGTGTGATTGAATTCTTAGACACAGATGGAGTCTAAATCAATGCCAACATCCAAAGCCCAAGCCTTAAGCATTAAAGTTTGATTACATTGCTTCAAATATTCCTGTTCAAATCCTCAGAAATATTCTATATCATTTGAATATCTAGTATATGTTGAAATCATGATTTTCTTGGGAAATATATTTGGTCTTTAATGGATTCCAACTAGTCTGAAGACTAAATTTCCCATAAAGAAACAAGAATTCACAAGAAGCTCCTCAAGAATGGCCAAAATATTATAATTGTAGACATAAAGAGTATAATATCTCTCAAAATCAAGAAGTTTGGATTGGTCATCTCTACACCCATGTTCTCAAACCTGATGAGTCTCTATCTATCTTCCATAATTCAAACCTTATGCTTCCACACAATGAGAATCCATAAGCAATATCCATGGACTCTCCTTAATGTTGAAATGTTTGGGTTTATTATATTTGTTTCTTAGTTACTAACAAGTAAATCTACTTCTCATTCTAGTTGGAGACATAGACTATATAGTAACCCTTGATATAATATCATGCTCTTTTTATTATATCACCGTGTTATAATAGCATTATAGTAATATGGACAAAAGTTGTATGCTTGTAATATGCTATTGATGTGGTTTCCTTACTGCAAATGCATCTTTCTTATTATTATTTGGTATGAAATTCTTGCCCAAATTAATGTATTGGTGTAGTTTCCGTAATGGCAAGATAATAGTGGCTCAAATGTATCTTTTTTATTATTTGATATGAAATTGTTCCCTATGTTTCAAAAAACGAACTTATTTAAACAACAAGTTCAGTGTTTCTTAAATAAGATCACCTTATCCCTAATGAAAGGGGGCATTGGAGAATCCCTAAAATGGTGGGGTTTGAAAAGATTGAAGATGAATAGCTTATCTATAAAACCGTATTAAATGGCAATTTTAAAATATTGATGATGTCTTTTTTGACATTTTCTCTCCTATCTCCACTTTCACTTTTGCATTCTTACTTTTCATATCCATTTATATTATTTTAGTTTAGATTATCCTTAATGATAAATGAAACTTTCACTCAAAATTTGAATAATTTAAAAATATTTTTGCACTTTCCATCTTAGTATGATAGAGATGTTGTAATGTCATGTATTGTAAACATTCCAATTACATAAAAATAAAAATGAAATAAAAATAAAATTTGAAAAATAAAATGAATAATTAAAATAAAGTTGAGTAAAATAGTCAGTTTATTTTTAGGGGTTTTTTGACTCCAAACTAAATAATAATAATAATAGTAATAGTAAAAATGACCCATGGTATTAGTACATGGTATTAAGAAGTCATTGACCCATAGTATTCAGTGGAATATAGCCTATTTAAAGAGAGAAATTAATTGAGCCTAGATCCATCTTAATGAAAAAAAATGATAAAATAAAAGAAATTCATTTGCGGCATCCGGTATCAGTGCCAGTAATGAAGGATTTTATGAATATTCCTACTGTTATCCAAGGACTTGTCGCGCGTTCCTTACAAATTATACGATGAGTTCAAAGGTGTGTGCAGAAGCTGGAATGAAATGATGTGTAGTCCCCAATTCTATGAGCACCGAAAGTACTACGGCACGACTCAACATTTGATATGTCTATTTCACTCAATTTCGAGTCTCTTTGATTATGGAATAATAGTATATGACCCTGTGGAGAAGTCCTCGGAAATGACAGCCCCTATTCCTTATAGTCCTCCTTCATTTGTTGTTTTAAGGAAAGGAAAGCTTGTCCTGTTTGGAGAAAGTTTTAATGAAAGGTTGTTGTCTTCATCTACGATTTTGTGTCCAAAGAATGGCTCCGCGGAGTTGAAACGTATAGTGTAGACGTGGCTCCTTTCAAAAGAAGTGATCAGTGATGCCTGTTCTGTGCTGCAGCGTGGCGTGACCGGATTTTTTTGAATGGTGTTACAGAGGAAGGAAATCCGATCTCCTATTTCTTTCAGTTGTCAACTGGGAAGTGGAGTGCAATTGAACACCAAGAGTTTGCTCCTTATTCAACTGCATACGCTGTAGCATCCTTAGAGATCTGAATATTCAACTGCATACGTTATAACGTCCTTGGAGATCTGAATATTCATACGTTGTTTTATATTTAGCATCATAAATAACTTTTACTTGTTTTGCTTTAATGATGATTTGTGGTTGCTTTACATTTTGAAATGGAAACATTATGAGATGGTGCTTGAAATTGCATTATCTGCTATTTATTCTCTGTTGGCATTCTCACTTGTGTGGAAAGTTCACTTGGATTTAAAATTTAGATACATTAAATCAGGCATTTACACTCTATAATTTTTTTTGAATATGTATATCCTAGTTATTTTCCATGCGTTATTTATGTTAATAATTACTTTATGACATCATTTTCCACCGATTCAATGTTGTAAAGTGTCTTACGTAATGTTGTAATTTCTATCCATAAAAGAGTTTACAATCCTCTTGTGTGATTATACAATTTTAATCATAATTCTCAGGTTCCTACATAGCGATATAAAAATACTTAATATATATAAAAATACTCCATATAATTTTATCTGAAAAATCTCTCAAATATAATTATTTTTAATAGTAAATTAACTATTATTAATAGTATTAGTTAGCCTTATTAGATATATAATATTAAACTAATAAGGCCGCATCCTATGTAGTTATCTTGGTGGTCTTTATGCTAAGATTTTGGTTTTATTCTAATAGCTATAATTAATGTGATTATTAATAATAAATATATAAAATTATTCTATGTTATTCCTTATCTTTTTTTAATTTCAAAATGTTCCAACATTTACTCCCTAACATCTGGCTTGACACTACTGTATTTTAAAAAGTTTGGTCTTATTTTCTTGACTTATGTTTCTTGTTCCTTATGATGGATGAAGGGTTCACCGAAACAAATTTTTCAAAGATTTTTTTTTTGTAAGTCAAAGTTCTATTCATTCATCAAAAAAGAAGTACATCAACAGCAAAATGCAGGTAGTCTCAACCTTGACTACTGCGATTAGCATATGACAAAGAAACATGTCCCACGTAAGAAGTTCTCCATGCTTAATTAACCAGAGAAAGAAAAAAATACTTTTGGCCATAGTTTGGGATACCAGATGCTTTTCCATAAAGGATCAGGATTTGTGTCTGTAGAGGAAAACATAATAGAATTATCTTTTTTGAGAGAGAACATACCTTTTGGAAGATGGCCTCATTGAAGTTGTCATGTTCTCCATTATCTCAAACCCCTGGAAACTTGGAAGGTGTGAGAAGACGCACCATTGACTACGATAGAATATAAAGGAGTTTAAATAATTGGTTTGATCTATCTGATCCAGGAGGGAGAGAATCCAAATGCATCTAGAATAGACATGATATAGTTCCAATTCAAGTGATCATAAGCCTTAGAGAGGTAAATTTTAATGAGCGTACCTAGAGATTTGGATTAGGATAAAGAGTAAACTACCTCATGAGCCACAATAATACCATCCATAATTTGCCAACCCTTCACAATGCCCGACTGTTATGGATTGATAATCATTTTCAGTAGGGGTTTGTGTCCCATGACTAAAATTCCTAAAATAATTTTGTAAAGAACATTGCATAGGAAAATTGTTCAAAACCCATTTAGATCTAGTGAAGATCCTTTCATATGGATAAGTGTGAGAAATGTTGCATTCAGGCTCGACCATATTCTTTGGGAATGACGAGTATCCTATGCCAACTTATGGATTTGAGTACCTTCAAAACGCTAGCCCACTTTGAAGAATTCATAGGTGAATCCATCTAGGCTTGGAGCTCTGTTTAAGGGGAATGCATAAACGACCTCTTCAACCTCCACATAGGAGATCTCCCACATGAGATCCTCATTTTGATCTTCCTAGATTAATTGGGGAATACATTGCTTGATTCTCGAGTTGGACTCACTCTCATCCTCTTAGGGCTCTATGAACAAAGTCTAGAAATAGGTGATCAACTCCTCAGAAGTACCTCATGTTGAAAAAGCCACTGACCGTTCGATCCATTGAGGGAGAAAATCCTATGAAACTATTTATGTTTTAACATAGTCCTATGAAATAATTTCATGTTACGCTCACCTTCTTTGACCCATTGAACTCTTGATTTGTTCCTCCAAAGAATTTATTCTTGTTTTCTTCATTTCTCCAGGTCATTGAGGAACTCACCCTCCTGAACAATGACCGTTTCAGTCCTACCTTCTAAAATTATCCAATACTAGATTGACGACATTTCTTCCTCCAGGTTTCACTTTTCATAATGAATTTTACTGAAATATGACCGAGTCGATTCTTTAATCCTTCCTTTTAGTGCCTTCAACTTCAACTAGAAAGTCTCCATTTGATTGCTCCCGAACACACTAATATCCTTCCACCAGTCTTCTAGCTTAGAAATGAAATTTGGTTTTTCAAGCCATAAAAATTTGAAACGAAAAGGTTGGTTCCTCGCTGGTTCCTCAGTGCCATCCTCAGGTCAATTTCCAAGAAAATGGGCCAATGATATGATCCCATGTAGGGGAGGATCAAAACTTAAAGAAACAATTCTTGTTGTAGGGTTTTATTTGAAATAAAGAATGATCCAAATGAGAGGCGCTCTAGTGCTTACATCTCTATCGATTATTCCATATGAAAGAAACATTAATAAAATCAATGTCTTCTACTCCAAGATCTTGAATAGTATACTGAAAGGAAATGGAGATCAGATTCATCCACTTCACTCCTCCTTTCTTCTCACCCAAATCCTTGATCAAATTGAGGTCCCCTACCAGAATCCAACTGTTTTTTCCCGAAATCTCCTTCAGTTGTCGAAACTACTAAGAAAGGTGGCCTTTGTCCCTGATAGAGTAGGACCATAAACCCCTGTTAATCAAACCTTTTCCACATAACCAATACATTCAAATTGACTTGAAAGGGTATTTGGGTAGGCAATCTAGTTACCAAAAGAGATATATTTGGAGTCCCAAAGGATTCCCAAGCCCCCTACATTACCCCTTGGATCCAGTGCTTTTGATTTCCCTAAGTTTATCATGTGTTACCTCAGTTTCCCACATGACTAAGATGTCTGGTTTATCCTATTGAATTTGTTCCTTTAATTACCTCAAATTACCCTTTGAGTTGAGGCCTCTTATGTACCATGAGACCACCTTCATTGAGGAGGGGTGGTTTGAGAGTGTTGGAAGTATTCTGTGAGGACAATTGCTTGTCATCAGTTAACTAGGATAAACCCTGTTACTTTGATCACTTCACTGTTGGGTCCTCTACCTTTCTTCTTGGATCTCGAGTTGGATTAACCTTGCTTGGTGGGTAGTTTTTCTTCTCATATAGCCAAATCCATTTAGGAAGGGGATTCTGTAGAGGCTTGACGTTGTTCCCAATCTTTATAGATCATATGGAATTGATCTATCAAATATTGATGGATTTCTGCCCATCCATCTTTTGCCTAGTTTCACAGGAAAGCTACCATAAAACTTTCATTGGAGTTGAGTTGATCCATTTTGTCCTCATTCTCAAGGGTTTTTTGGACTTGGGAAAGAAATTACTTGATTTCCTTGCATGTGGATAGCTCTTCTGGTGTTTTTCATTTGCTTGGTTGTTTGTTTTTAGGATTTTCAAGACCCGCCTCCACCTCTTGCGTTGCTTGAGATGGAGACATAGCTACAGGTGCTTTTGGTTGATCTTTTCACCTAGATCCATGAGGAGAGAAAAGCAGTTCCCACAAGGAGAGCTTGGGGCTATCAGAGTAGGGGGCAGTGGAGCCTGAAAAGGGGGACCTTTGATGGTTGGAGGGTGTTGCCAAAGAACTTCCAAGAAGCCATCAAAGGAGGGATCAACCGGAGTAGTTGTCTCTTACGACCATTGAGGGAAGTTGCAAAACAAGTATCCATATTTATGACAAATTTTATGCTCATAGTCCAGTGGTTGAGACAAGAATTCATCCTTATACTCAATTTGCATTGAATCTAGGAGGGGTTGTGAGATGTTCACGTAAACAGAAATCCTGGCATAGGAAGAGAACCGTCAACATCTAGTGATCTTTGAGACTTGAACAAAGTTTCATATGGAATTGCAAATCAATTCTAGGATGTCCATCTCCCAAAAATCCTCTAGTACAGAGTAAATTTAGATCCAGATGGGTGTAGCTAAGAATTGTTCCTTCTCTAGATTGTAACAGGGTTCCTAGTGCCTAATGAATAACCCTGTGTTGTTCATGAAATATGACCCATTATCCAAAATTTTCTTGCGGACTTCTAGATACTCAAAGATCACTGTGAAGAAGCCTTTTACTTGGAGGTGTAGGTCACATTGAGCTTTTTGCTGCCATTCGAGCTGGATCCAGTGGAGAATATCTAATTCTTTGGGCCAAATTCTCGTAAATTTATATATTATTACATGATCTTTCATAAATTTCCGAGATTGTTCCAAGTGGTGATTAGGGATCATAACTCACAGGTTTTTTGTTAGATTTGTCTTGGGTGTGGAGCCTTATAATCTTGTTTATTCATAGGTATCACCATGTTGGACCCCAGTTCCTAACGAGGCGACAACATCGCTCATTTAATCATCGTCATAGAGGAAACACCCCCGAAGCTAAAAATAGATGAAAAATTACCTTGCAAAATATTGTAATTTAGTCTGAGCCATTCATTAGCAGGGCGTTATGACAGTAGAAGTTATGTTTACTTTAGTGTTTTTTTCCCTAGAAGGAAATCCCTCTATTTATATGAGGGAATCGTATTGCGACTATGTCTATATACATTATGGGCGAGAAAGAGAGAGGAAATTGTGTGAGAGTGAAGAGGAAATTACAAAGGACTTGCTGAAGGTTTTATCTCTTCATTTTTCTAGATAATATAAAGGAAGGACTGGTTGTTTCTCCTTGGACGTAGCCCAAATTGGGTGAACCATGTATATCTGTGTCTCTCTTGTTTCATGTGTTTTCTATGTTTGTGTTACTGCAATATTTTATGTGTTCCATTGCTCTGTAATATATAATTTTCTAATAAATGGTATCAAAGCTGAAGGTCTATTTAGCTAATAAAATCACAGAAGAGAAGGGTTCGAATGGGAGCAATGGCGAAAAAATAAATAAGATGACGAGTATGAAAAAATAAATAAGCTGACGAGTATGACAAATGCAGAATGGGATATTCTCAACACAAAGCCACTTGAAACAATATTGTTGTGCCTGGTGGCATCAGTAGCATTTGATACTTCAAAGGAAATGATAACAAAGGGCTTAATGACAGAATTGGCCAATGAAAAACCCTCAGCCTCAAACAAGGTATTTATTAGGAAGAGTTTATTTAATATGAATATGCCAAAAGTTGGATCTGTTATTGATCATTTAAATGAATTTAATACAGTTACTAGTCAATTAAGTTTTGTAGGATTAAATTTTGATGATGAAGTTAGAGTTCTATTATTTCTATGCTCATTGTGAGAAAGTTGAAATGGTTTATTTATGGCCATTAGTAACTCTGTATCTAAATCTAGTAATTTAAAGTTTAATGATGTTGTCAGTGTCATCCTTAGCGAGGAAATGCAACGAAAAAGATATAATGAGACATTAGGTAATTCTTTCACTGCATAGACTAGGGGAAGAGAAATGAAAAGAGGAAAGAGCACATCATATCTCAGTAAGTCAAGGAAAGGAATATCCAACTTGATAGCGGGGATAGTGTGCTAGAAATGCGGGAAGAAAGGAAACCTGAAGAAATATTGTAAGTCTCAGAAGGGAAAAAGAGAAGACACACAACAAGAAAAAAATAATGAAGTGAATGTGACAGGTGATGTGTTGCAAGATGCTTTGATTCTTTCACTGGAAAATATTATTGATGCATGGGTGGCAGATTCAAGGGCCTTATTCCATGCCAAAACTTATAGGAAACATTTTCATGATTATGTTCTAGGAGATTTTGGACAGGTTCGTCTAGGTGATGATAAACTGTGTGAAATCATTGTAATGGGTAAGGTTTTTATAAAATAATAGAATGGAAACCAATGACTATTAAAGGAGGTAAGATAGTTCCAGATCTAAAGAAAAAATAATTTCATTAAGGGAGTTAGGTGGTGAAGGTCGTGTGACTACTTTTACAAATAAACTCTGGAATGTCACTAAAGGAGCCCTATTAATAAAAAAAAGAGAAAAGGTTGGTACATTATATTTATGTAATGCTATTTCTAATTTTGTTAATGTTTTAACCTCCATATGAGCAAATACAACATTATGGCATCATAGGCTCAGGCACATGAGTGAGAATGGGATATAATTTTTTCACTCGAGAAATTTGTTGCTAGGTTTGAAGCATGTTGATTTGGACTATGAGAATTGTGTTTATGGAAAATAGAAGAGAGTCAGATTTCCGAGAGTTGGGAAATAAAAGAAAAGTGAAAAATTAGATCTAGTGCTTACATATCTATGGGGACCTTCTCAAGTATCATCTCTCTATGGATCTCACTATTATGTTACTTTTACTGATGACGCAACTAGGAAAACTTGGATTTATTATATTTAGAACAAATCTGATGTATTTGGTACTTTCAAGAAATGGAAAGCTTTGGCTAAGAATGAGACATGAAAGAATTTGAAGTGTTTCATATAAGACAATGGAGGATAATGTTGCAGCAAAGATTTTGATAAGTAATGTTCAAAGCATGGAATTTGTAGAGAGAATATAGTTCCAAGAACACCATAGGAAAATTGTGTATTAGAAAGGATGAATAGGACAATGATGGAGTGTACAAGGTGCATGAGATTACATGTAGGATTTCCTTTACAATTTTGGGAAGATGTTATAGATAGTGTTGTCTATATAATAAACAAAGGGCCTTCAAGTTCTTTGGATGGTGGTATTTTAGAAGAGGCATGGACAGATAAAAATGAAAACTACTAATATTTAAAGACTTTCGGTTGTGAAGCCTATGTCCACATTAATAAAGAAAATAGAAAAAAGCTTAAGGAAAAATCAAAGAAATGTACCTTTATTGGATATGGTGTTAACAATTTTGTTTATCACTTATATGATTATGAAAGACACAAATCATTAGGAGAAGAGATGTCATATTCAATGGAAATGTCTTGTATAAGGATATTATGTAGGAAAATAAACAGGAAAAAGAAAATGGAGAATACACAATGCTTGATGAGATCACTAAAAAGATAAAGGTGCCTAAAAGTCATAATGATCAATATCCACAAGAACAAAAACTATCACAACAACAATAGGCACCTCAAAGACTTGAAAGTGGTATCAAAAGATCTACTAGGATAAGCAGACCCCCTGAATGCTACTCTCCTTCATTATATTATGTATTGTTGACTGATTCTGTTGAACCAAAATGTTATGAAGTAATGCAGGTAGAAACCAGGAAGAAGTGGGATCTATCCATGAAAGAAGATATGGACACATTGGTACATAACAAGACTTGGGACTTAGTTAGCTTACTTGCAGGTAAAAAAATATTACAGAATAAATGGGTTTATAGGTTGAAGGAAGAATATGGAGGTAGAAAAAAGTATAAAGCTAGAATTGTGGCGAAGGGGTGGGCACAAAAGAAAGTTATAGACTTTAATGAAATATTTTCTCCTATTTGTTAAAATGACTTCAATAAAAACTAGTTTAAGTCTAGTAGCAAGAGGAGATTTGCATCTTGAGTAGTTAGATGTAAAGATAACTTTTCTCCATTGGGGATTTGGAGAAAGAGATCTATATGCATAAGCCATAAGGGTATTAGGTCAAAGGGAAGTAGAAATGAGTATGTAAGTTGAAGAAGAGTTTGTATGACCTAAAACAGGCTCCAAGGTAGTGGTATCTAAAATTTGACAGGTTTATGTACGAACAAGGTTATACTAGATGTCACTCTAATCATTGTGTTTATCTCAAAAGGAAAAGTTATGACAACCATATTATATTATTATTGTATGTAGATGACATGCTTGTTGCAGGGTCTAACAAGCAAGAAATAAATGTGCTCAAAGGAAAATTGGAAAATTCATTTGCAATGAAGGAATTGGGTTTTGCGAAACAAATCATTGGTATGAGATTAACTAGAGATGGGAAAAATCACAAGTTAACATTGTCTCAGAGTGAGAACATACAAAAGGTGTTGGAAAGGTTTAATATGAAGAATACAAAACCAGTTACTACACCTTTGGCTAGCCATTTCAAATTAAGGAAGGAGATGTGTCCCAAGACTCAAGAAGAGATGTAATATATGTCTAAAGTTCCATATGCATCAACTATTGGAAGCTTAATGTATGCAATGTTTTACAAAATGCATGATATTACACATGCAATGGGAGTTGTACGTAGGTAAATAAAAAATCTAGGGAAAAGACATTTGATGGTAGTGAAATGGATTCTCAGGTATTTAAGAGGTACCAAAAATCAAGCATTATGCTTTGGTGGTTCAAACATTGCTCTACAGGGATATGTTGATGAAAATTTGGCAGGCAATAGAGATAAAGGAGGAGAACCACAAGGTATATGTTTACTATAGGTGGAACAACTAGCATTTGGTTTCCGAAAATGGAAATTATTTTAGCACTTTGAATGACGAAACCAGAGCATGTTGCTGCTAAAGAGGTTAGTAGTGAAATGATTTGGCTGCAAAGGTTTGTGGATGAATTGGGTAAGAAGAAGGAGATGGGCAGGTTATATAGTGATAGCTAGAGTGTAATTCATCTTGCAAAGAAATCAACATTTCATTCCAAGACTAAACATATACAAATCAAGTACCATTTCATATGGTCAGTGTTGGAAGATGGACAATTGAAGCTAGAAAAGATACAGACTAGCCAAACTCCTACATATATGTTAACAAAAGTTGTAACCTGGGAGAAATTTAGTTTTTTCTCAGTTTCAATTGGTCTTCAATTATGAATATGAAGATGAGAAATAACCAGGTCCAAATTGGAAGCATTGTCTTACAAATTAAGCAACAATGAAGGTGCAATAATAAATCTCCAAGTGGGAGATTGTTGGGTGTGGAGACTAATTATCTTCTTTATTCAGAGGTATCACCATGTTGGACCCCAGTTCCTTACAGGGTGGACCCACTTTATCATC
>APFE030909234.1:105987-196302 GCA_000404065.3 Pinus taeda | reverse complement strand
ACTATCTGTTTTCTTTGTTCATGCTCATTATTTTATGGTACTGACATGCAAAACTAATTCAAAGAACAAATAAGGAAGATTTATAAAAAGAAGTAGATAATACTGATTCACCCCCCCTCTCAGTATTATTTCCAACAGACAAAAGTAAAGAGGACTTGAGAAAATGGTTTGTAATAATTTAGTAGTGACAAAGGACAAGGAGTGTGAAGGGGTAAGTGTTGGCCAACTGACTTAACTCAAAGCACTTTGAGTTTATTTTACATGCAATGAAAAAGAAAAAGAGAAAAAAAATAAAAAAATGAAAAAATGAATAGGAAAGAAGATAAAAGAATAAAAGGGTGGACCTACCACCTCTTGGCATGCAAGGAATAGTTTGTACAAGATTTGGATTGGTTTCTATAAGCGGAAGCAAAGTTTTTGCATGAGGAACATAACTGCTACATGAATAACATCTTTGCTACATGAAGGAAAAATTTTCTATAGGTTGGAACAAACCTTCTACAAGAGATAGACATATTTATATAGGAAGTTAAAAAAGGTCTACAAAAGAAAAAGAAAGCTGGCAGGGTGTTGGATAATGATTAATTAATTGCTACAAGGTATAAAGAAACACAACAGAGCTGCAAATGATTTGCTACATACATGGTAAATTCTCCAAGGATGAAAGGTATCCAAGTCACCAGTTTGCTTATCACATCATTCATTTATTTTTCTTCAGTTTGTTGACCATCATTTATGCCTCTATAAGAATAATAATCTCTCTAGTAAGTGTTTTCAATTTCAGAATTTAATAAGGAAAGATATTTTAGGTTGCTAGTTAGGGTGTTCATAAGAATTTGATGGATAGTATGATGTGTCATGACCAAGAATTTTTATTAGCAGTAAGAGGCTTGGAATTCAATGAAAATGACATTAGTAATGAGGTAATCCATGCCAATAAATACCTCTTTTCATGAGAAGAAGTTCCAGAGGAATACCATGAGCACAAACCAAAAGTAAGGTGTTTCCCTCACAAATAGAAACCATTACAATCGAAGAATCACTTAAGAAAATGAAACAACCTCAACCTACATTAGGAGTTCCATTGGAAATCGATATAGGGGAAGAAATGAAAATAGAAGAGTAGCAAGAAGAGAAGAAAGAGGAGAAACACATGGACCAACAAATAGTGAATTAAATAGGTCATCATACATGAAGAACCACATGAAAAGGATGATGAATATGTTAGTTGGAAGATGAGCAACATTTTGAGTAGGGAGGTATGATTGGCCTCCAAATTAGACACAAATTAAAGCCCATATAACCTTTCTTATGGATATGAAGGCTATATTAAACATCTCGTTATGCACTTAATAATGTGTTTTTAGCTTTAATATGTTCTTAGGAAGGTTTAAAGATAATTTTATATTATGTGTCTAATATTATTTATGTGTGTAGAATATTGTGGGAATATTAGTAGATTATGAAGATTTGGAGGAGGATATAATCTAGGAACCTTCTACCTACTACAGGGGGACCAATATGGGATAATAAATGAACAAAATATCATGGAATTATTGACAAATTTTGGAGCTGCAGTGATTAAGAAAATATAAGAATGTGTTCCCTTTCATTTAATGCAAATTCCTAGTGTTGGGAACTAGATCCATTCGTACAAGGATTTTGGAGGAGAAAGCTTCCTTGTTTCAAGGAGAATGTTTTCCCATAAATTTTCATAAGCACCACTTTAATTTTTACTCTAGGGGGAGGTATTTGTTAGTGTTATGGTGGAGAAAAATTGTATTTTTGTAGCTCCACTTTCATTTCTAGTAGAGATTTACCTAGATTGATTCAAATAATGAAGTTTGGTGCCATTTTTAGCTTCTAAGCCTTGGTATCCTTCATAACTTTGATTATCATTGGATTTGGCCATCCCATGGGCCTTAGAGCCATTTTGTATAATTTCATTCCTACTTTTCATGTCTTATTCACATGCACCTCTTATTCTTGTTTTTCCTATTTCTGAATTTAGTGTTGATGTTTCTTTTGCTATATGATTGGTTTAGATTATTGCAATAAGTTATTTATCATGCTACTTATAGAGTCACAATCCTGATGCATATTTATAAAAACTTTTAAAACTCATGTTCATCATTGAGCTAGTTGGATTCATTTACTACTTCACAAATCTAGAATTTCCCGAAGTCCCTTGTAGCAAAATAGTAGTAATTTTCTGCTACTTTTTAGAACATGTTAATGAGCTTCATTTGTGTTGATTCCACTTGTATGAGGTTGTAAGAAAATTCAAGTTAATAACAAAATTTACCCCAATGCGTTTTCACTTCATTAGGTTAGGAATTTGATAGGTTAACTAGCTCACTAGTTCTTTAATTTCTATTTTTTAGAGTAGTAATTTTCTGCTATTTTTTAGCACTTGTTAGCAAGGCTAGTTTGGATTGATCCCACTTGGAATGGAGACCAAATATATCATACTTAATAAGAAAAAAATTTCCATCCCATTTTAAATTGATTTACTTGGGAATCTAGAAATAATATTTCTCATTTCGTATTATAGGCCTCCTATAGCAATTGCCTGTAGCAATTTCTTGTAGCAAACCTGTAGCATCACTTTCCTTCACTAGTTTTGATGCCCACTGCAAATTTGACTTAGTCCAGATGAGTAATGACCCCTAAGATCTAAATCCATGATTAGGGATACCTAAGGACCACTATGGGCCCCTCCTTCCTCCATTGTAATAATAAAACAACAAATAGAGTTAGGAAGTAATTTTCACATTTGAAACTCTTCAATGCAAGTCAAGTAGACATAGTTTCTAAATTTTCTAGTTATGTGTTGTAGATTAACTTTATTATTCCTAAAGAATTTTTAATTATATTAATTATTTTTAGTTTGCAAGTAGAATAATTGATTTGATTTGTTTTCAATTAAAGTAGCATGGTTCATTTCTGCAACTAGTTTAGGTTAGATTTTATGACATTCACTTCATTAGATCAATGAATGAAGGACACATTGCATGGTGCACATACAGTGTTAGCACCTCTTAAGTTTTTACAAACATCAAGTTGAGAATTTATGTTGGTAGCCTTAGGAGTTGGAACATTCTTGTCATAATATTGGGGCTCATCACATGGCTTAGATTCTTAAACTCATCGAGAAAGTGTTCCATGCCACTCCTCCTATAAGGGTGATAACAATGGCGATCATAATGTCTCTCAGAAATAAAAATAGTATAATACCTGTGTCCATCACCTCTCATATCCAAAGCATACAAGATTTTGCCATCTCTAATCGTGTCATCCATATCTAACTTGTGCCGACCATGAGATAAATTTCCATATACCCCAGTCACTCCCATGGCATGGCCATGCATGTGACTGGGACCCTCCATTTGCTCCCATAACAAGGGCATGCCAACGACTCAGGAATTTCTTAACTAGTTCTCAGTCCGCGACCTTGGATTATGTGCCACTTTCTCAAGCCCAGGAATCAGGCCACTACCAAAGAAGAACTTCATGAAACTTCTATATATTTATGAGTAACATTGAAAAAATGATACTATGCAAACACTTGAACATAGAATGAAATGGACCTCTATTAGCCATGACAAGTATTTTGTTAAACATGTCACAAATATGCATTCTAAAAATCATAAAAACATATCTGAGCATATGGGTATCATACTTATTTAAGAATCTCTAAGTAGTATTGATTAGTTATCAAACTATCTACATTCTATTACAAAATATATTCATTGTTCATTCATTTACAAATCAAAACATGATGAGATCCATACATGATCACTGTCATAAACATACTCGTAACCAACATATAAACAACAAAAGTAATAAGGGTATAATAACCATAAAATCCACATATAAACCAGTGCATTGACTCATGAACTACCAAGGAGAAGGAAATCTTATTAACGAATGCATAAGCCAACCTGGTATGGGACTTCCATGAACCACCAAATGATAGATTGGCAGAAGCAAATATTTCTTTTAAGTAATCACCCCCATGGCATATTCACAGCGTGAATGTGGGAATCATAACCAAAATCAAGCAGGGCTTCCTGGGGCTACACCACCTCGCCCTCATCAACAGAATTAGGCTTTACCACAATCCCCACCAGGTGACTATGCCCTAAACAAGCATTGATGCCACAAAATTTCTCCACCTACACTGTGAGGAATTTTCCTGTCTCCTAATCTCTAAGATTTAAAATGCATCTTGCCTTACAAATGTCGAGGATCCATAGGACTAATAAAGACTCCAACCTCCAACCATTACTCTATATCCTTCCATTCATCAACCAAGGATTTATAGGCCTGATCGAGGGCACTCACCTTTAGGATTTACCGTAAATTTCACCATTCACTAGTCGAGGATTCCTAGGACCACCAAGGTAACAAAAAATCTGGGATTATCACAACCCCAATTTATTTCAAGGTTTAGTAGGCCATGCATTTAACACAATCCACAATTTGATTTACGGATTACTAGACAATGTGTTGTTTTTTTTGGAGATCACCTCACTTAGTTTCGAATCCATCTAGAAATCTAGTTCAACCAAAATGTAAGAACCACATCACACCATGGTTATCTAGAAATTGTAAGGAAAGGTTAAAGAACACTATCACACTTTGTAAAACCCATTCCAATGACAAACAGAATAATGAAAAGACATGCATAACCATGGATGCCAAAATTAGTAAGGAAATTATACATTCAACTCGATATCTGCAAAATAATCTTGTTGTAGCCACTTGATCATTCTCTTCCTTTGTATATATTTTCTTCCTTTTCCCTTCTTTTCTTTTCTTGATCCAATGTTGAAGTGCCCAAGGAAAACTATAAGTTTCCAACAATGAGAGAGAGAGAGAATAGAGAGATCTCCAAAACTGAAGTGAAAAAAGGTTACAAATTGTTCCTCAAAAGCCATTTTATTAATGAGGCCTTTGGTTTCTTCATTTTCCATTATCTTCCTTCATTTTCCTCCTCACATGCAACCTATGACCATTCACCTTCCTTTTCTTCTAATTTCCATTATTTTCAAAAATAAAATTCCAATTAATGCCTTAGGCCTTTCCAAAGCCTTTTCCATTGGCTTTTCCAATTTTCTTAGCCATAACAAACCACCTGAACACCCAAACTACGATGTTTTACCCAAAATTTAGATTATAATAAGTGTTCCATAAACATGGTTATTATTTTGCATTTATTAACTTTTATTAGATGGAATTTATGCCATGGCTGTCACAAAGAGGCATGCTTCCAACATATCACAAAAGAGTAATAGTACAAGCAGCTTGAAAACATGTATGTGGAAGCATGCTCATTGAAACAAATATATCTTTCTAAAATATTTTCTCTATTACAAGTGGTAACTTAACAACTCACATTCATAGAGCTGTAAAATTTAAATGCAAACATAATCCCATCAATGACGATATCTCATATTCACAAAGCCATCAAATGTAAATGTAGACATAATCCTATCAATGGTGATATATAACTACTTGTATAGGTAAGAAATATGCATGAAAACAAGGATGTTGCAATATCAAATGATACATGAATTTCAAGGGTCATTCGAGGCTTTGAGGTTTTCTCATGCAGGTAAGAAAGAGGGAGAGATCATCAGGGGTGCAAGGTTCACTAACGAATCTTAAAGGAAAATCATTTGGGCCTTCAAGGTGCACTCATGTGTTTAAGGAGACTAAGAGGGTGCAAAGACACATTCAAGGGAAGGAGGGGTCAAGATTCAGGAATTCAAGCCTTCAATTTGTGCTCGTGCACTCATTAGGACAAGGAGGGTGCAAGGGAACATGTTGAAGAGACAAATGAGAAAACATTCAAGTCGTTATGGTGTGATCATGCACTCAAAGAGGGCACAATCCTTCATGATGAAGGAGTGTACTAGTGAGGAAAACTTGTCTTTCTCGACATAATTTTCTAAGATAATCAAGCATCGACTTCAAGAAATGTGCTTTATCTTGGAATGGCTCAAGGGAAATTTAAACAGTAAGATTGAATCATAGAAATGCTAAGAGAAAATATCAACAAGTATATAGATTTTGTTGCAATTATGACAATGACATCAAAATTTGATAAATATGCAGAGTCCCAACCTCTGATAGTATTTTGACACTTGTAGAAACAATAATGAATCCAAATTCTAGTAAATAAATTGAAATTTTGTGAAACACCAATGACAAAATAAATATCGACAAAAAAATGAAAGGCAATCAATCTAATCGACATGCAAAACTTACACGGAATGAAGATCGAAGAAGACCTTCTTGATCGAAATATGTGTGCCCAACCTAGATGAGAATGATTATGAGTAAGAATGATTAGCCAACCTAATTAAAAATGTATTACATGCAAATCCATTCCATACATGTTCACCACTTGTTTATGATTGAATGAATTAGTTAAGCAAAGTGAAGTGGGCTCCTATTTTATAGGAATGAGCCCACATGCAATAATAAAGAACATGTGTGAGTTTTCAAAGGGTTTAATCCTTTGTGTCGAAGGGATGCACTCAAGAAGGATGCACTAGTTGAGCATAAATGAGTGCACTCCACTAGGGCATAGTTATTCAGCCCAAAGTAGTGTGTTCAATGAGGAGTCAACTCTTAGTCATATTGAAGTGTGCTCCACTAGGACATAGTTGTTCAACCCAAATGAGCGTTCTAAATCAGGAGGCAACTCTTAGTCATATCAAAGTGTACATTCACTTTAAAAGTTATTTTTTTTTTCTTATTTTGTGCTTTTATCTGGCAAATAAGGCTAGTTTCTATGTCAAGAAAACCTATGACCTCACATATCCTTAGAAAATATAACATAAGTGTGTCTAAAGGGAAGGTGATGACAATTACAAAACATTGACATAAGAGGATGTGACACTTAGAGAGAACATAATAATGGAAAATGAAACAACATGATGACACTATGTAGCTTGGAGTGATAATTCACGTAGGATCTAAAATTGAGTTGGGAAAAATATTTGGAGGGTCGTTGTCATAGTGAAAACACATAGCAACACACTAGGAGAACCCCAACTTCTCTTTTCTGGTTCATTTATACATGAAGTCTTAATATTTTAGGAATTATTGATTTCATTAATGAGTAACATTAGCTCCCCATTCTACCTCGTTAAAGATATTGTCTTTGTTGTTCCATTCCTTTGTATAATACAACATAAAGAGAGACAAATCATTTTGATGAGAATAAGGGTAATATAGAACTATGGGTCAAAACTAATAATAGTATGAGTTTTAATCTCTAGTGTTTCACTAATTCTAGTAGGCCTTGACAATACCTCTATGAAGTTACCGCAACAACACAAGAGTTGCTTCACTACCAGTGAGCATTAATAGTACCCTCGTGAAGTCACTTACTTCACCTTCCTATGCAGGAAGCCTTTCTCTTCTTTCACCTTTTATCATTCTTTTCATTGAATTGTGATTAGGCACTTACTATTTTTAAATGAGGTGGAAGAGGGATCTCAACTTATTGAGAGTAGAAGAGGTTTCTCCTTTAGAGATAGGTTTATAAACCTCTAATAGTAAGCTTGCTAAATATTTTACCCTCATCCTTCTCCATTTGAATAGATAGGCAAGAAAACACTATTAACAAACATAACATAGCATGGGAATGAGAATCCTAAATAGGTATGGGCTTCATGGTTCTACTTATGGTTTTCAGGTTGAAGGATCGTATTTTCCATCCAAACATTATTGACCTTTCTCCTTTTGTTTCTTTGGAAGACCTTCTAGTGTTCTAGTATGCACTATGTTGGAGAAAACTTATGAATTTGATTATTGTAGGTATAATTTGGGTGACTTTTGCTATTGCACTATTAGAAGAAACCTTAATACCTACATTAGTTATCAAACTAGGGTAAGTTTGTTTATTCGAAGAGTGTTCACTATTTTCTATGAAACTAAATTCAAAGGCTAATTCAAAATGAAATGATTCTAAATCATTGCAATAATTGATATCTAATTCTCAAAGTTCAATCCAAAACAAACTTGAAGTTAAACCTGAAATCATTTTCAAATCTATTTTAATCTACTGTGTAGAAAATTCAATCTAAAAGCACGTATGATAAAAGAATCACTCTTGAGGAGGAGGCTTTAAGAGGGAAGCTTTGTTAGTAGCAAGGTAAAGAGTGGAAGCTTCTTCTTTAATTTCTTTTCCTTGTTGCCAATAAGCCCATCTTCCCATTTTCAAATATTATCTTCTTGCATGTATAATATATGTATGGAGTGTTCCCAATTTAGCCATGACTCCCTCTTATTGTATAAGCATTTTATGTTGGAAAGAAGGATGTAAGGATTTGATGGGTTCTCCTCTGACACATAAATCTATACCATGTTCCCTCTTCTAAAAAATGTTATAGGCTTTAGCCCATTTAAGATGATTGGTAGAAAAAGAGAGGAAGGCTTGGAATCAAATGTTCCCAATGAACGGGCTAGGATTACTATCCAACTCATCTTCCAAGAAAAAATTCCATAGGTATAATTCACATAGAAGGCATTTTATTTTCTCATTTTGTTCCTTATAACGTTGGGTGAACTCTAAAGTAGTTTTGAATTCTCTTGGGTTACCACCCTTGACATTTTACCTTTCAGCAATACATACCTTTCGAACAAGAATAATGCATAATCAATGGCGGGTGACCAGCAAGACAAAGCATCAGAGTAAAGAGAGGAAATAGTTTCAATTTGTTCCATGGCCTTCTGAAGTTGGGATTGTGTTTTATCTAATTTCTTCTCCTCATCATTGAGGTTGGAAAAATTATCATGTTCTATTGCAGTAAGTTCATCGAATTTCTTCCGCAACTCTTGATGTGCTTGTAATGGTATTGCTTCTTTCTTTGGGTGAACCAACTCCTGTTGGGTCTTTCTTAATGCATTTTGGAATTTTAGGATAACCACTTCTCTTACCAGAGGAACATAGTGAGGGGTTTCCTCTATCTGAGTTTCATTGTCATGTGTTATTGAATTAGCTTAAACAACAACTTCGACTATTTCTTGGGAAATACAACATTCTTCCTAGGCATTCTCATGAAAATGAATTTAAACAAAAACATCTGTGGCAGGAAAATCCATTTGGGTCTCCATTGAACAAGCACAAGGAATTTCATTCTGAATCTCAATATTCTCTAAAGGACATTGTTCTGTTTGGGTTCCCATTGAACAAACACACAGACTTTGAGTCTGAGTCTCAATAACCTCCAAAAAACTTTTTTTTGTTTAGGTCCCTAAAGATTCTAATTCCACTTTTGGTTTCCGATCCTTATATGATTCTTTTAAGAAATCTCTCAATTGTTTGACTATTTTCTTACATTTCATGTATTTCTTAATCAACTTCCTTAATCTGGTCTTGTACGATTTCTTCTTCGTGGGGTTTCCAATTGGAGATGGCACAATTGTGTTTGTTTCAGGTTCATAACGAGTTGTGACAATATCAGGGTTATGTTACAATGAAACCATATCTTCTGATTAATTTTCATATTCAAGGCCTTCTTCTACATGGGCTTCTTTCTCAGGGGATTTTAATGGAACAATATCTCTTGATTGATTCTCTTCCTCAAAGTCTTTTTCTACACATGCTTCTTTCTTAGGGGATTCCAATGGACCAATATCTCCTCGTTGATTTTCGTCCTCAAGGGTTTGTTTTGCATGGGATTCCTTCTCAAGGGACTCCAATAGAACAATATCTCCTGGTTTATTTTCATCCTCAAGGGTTTCTTCTTTAGGGATTCCTTCTCAGGGGATTCATTCACAGAGGGAACTCATTCCCTCTGATCCTCCAAATTATCAGCAGATGGCAAAGTTTCAGTATGGTCAGAACTGTCGACAGAGGAAGAATGGTTAAGGGAATGAATTTGTCCTACATAGTTTCCATATGGATCCCTTTCTTCACAATATGTACCCATATTCTCCAATGCTCGAGCCATTTCTTCCTCATATTCCTGCAGGAAATCATCTTGCAGGCTTAAACATGGTATATAAGACAACCCTCCTTCCTCTATTGGAATTGGGGTGTGCTGCTGCATATTTGTCCTTGCAGAATGCCTATGTTTTGCTGGGATATAGGCCGAAGAAGGATTCCTTCTTTTTCTTTCCCCCTTTGGACCTGTTACCTTTATTCTATCTTGTTCAGTATCTGTGTTATTGATGCTTCTATCAACTATCCTATCTATGCGTATGGGTTTCCTTCTAGTGGGGCTAGGGCAAGACTCACAAGGTTATCCCAAGTTAATTGCTACTAGGCCAGTCCATGAACAATCATTAACTTAATTAGACGATGATGGCTAATGACAAAATTTGGCTCTTTAGCCTTCCTAATCTAACTAGTAATCTCATGCAATGAGGAATTAAAAAAGAATGTAAAATTAATCATAATTTTCTACTTAATAATGGCTAACAAATTGAGTTATCGTGGTTTTACCACATCTTGACATCCGTCACAAGTGATGTACCTGTAAACAATGCTCACCAATTCCTGAAATGGTGCCATTCCTTTTCCTTTGTGCACCAATTTCTCATCTAGGTCTTCGAATACCACAATTTTGTCATGTAGGAGAACATGCTTACCAGTCCATTTTGTGCCTTCTGCTGGAAGTTTAGAGACTTTAGCTATCATTGCTTCAAAAACTTCTATATTTTTTCCTTTCACCATCGTGCATCCATCCTATAGATTTTTAAAGAATTCAAGTGATATTTCATTATGGAATCCTTGTAATTTGCTTAGGTACTAGAGCTAGCTGGCATGCTCAATAATTTCGTGATCCTATTATGTTACCTAGAGTATTGTAGGTTCATTAAGGATATATTTTCCTCCCATGTTTTTTGCCTCTCAATAGCCCAACTCACACTTTTGCATGCGCTTTATGACAATTTTTCTCAGTTTGGAACAATCCAATAAACTCCATTCAAATCTTTAAAGTTGTTATCAAAAGGAAATTATGGTGTTTCTCACATCCGCAGTTTTTAGAGTAGCTTCATAATTAGTAAGCATGTTATCCATAATGCATACCTTCCCCCCTCCAATAATAAAATAGCTTGATAACTATTATTCATGCTATCCATAATGTATACCTTCCCCCCTCCAATTAGAAAAGGGCGTCTATTAGGACTCCATATTGTCTACTTTTGACCTTATATTTTGTCATGATGTTACCCTCTTTAGCCCATAAGTTGAAACCTTTGATAACATTTTGACCTCATTATTCCAAGGTATGAAGTAACTCTCCTCATTCCTATATGTTCAATTATTCAACACATATTCATGTTATCTTTATAATTAATCTCTGGAAGTTGACTAAGTCGCTGACAATTGTTGAAACTGTTCAAAGTACGCAGAATTATAATTCACAATTGTTGCAACACTAGAAACAACAACTGTGCAGTTGTTGCAATACCAGAAACAACAACTAACTAAAGTGGGTAAAACCTCATTTTGAAACAGCAATTGACTAATGAGACAGTAACTGTCTGAAGCTCGCAGAACTATACTTGGCAGATGCTGACACAACACGATCAACAAAACACAGTCGCAGATGCTGGAACACTAGGAACAGCACGAGAACTTCAAGGGAATAGTTGAGATTTACCAAATCAACAATAATAATGAAACAACCAAGGATAGTACAAGGATCTCAAGGAGATGGATGAGGTATACCAATTTTGCAATAGCAGAAGGATCTGACTAACGAAGGGTGACAAAGTTACACATTGTTGTAACAACATGCTGTAACAGGAATTGATTTCCTAGTTTTGTACAAAAGGGTCAAACTGAATGAATAATGCCAATCTATTGTAATAGATGTATCCTCTATAAAGAGGAGACATCTACAGTTGAGAGTAAGCGAGTTGTAATGGAAGTATTGTAGTGCAGAGCAAGTATGAATTGTAATTGGACATTTTGGTAGATGAATAAAGCACTGTTCTGAGCATTTCAACTTAGCATCTGTGTTCCGCGGAATCTTGTGAGAGGGACAGGGCCCACCTTCTTTACAAGATTCACCCATTTCTTTTCTGTTAAGTGTGTGCGTGATGTTTGTGTATTTCTAGCCTTGCTTCCGATATTTCCCTCTTGCTAATACTCTATTTTCTTAATCGATTGGCGTTGTGAAAGAGTTTGTCACCGGTGATTAGAATTTTCAGTGTGTATTGGCAAACTGGTTACAGAGGCAGCTGCTAAACATCCTTATTCTAAGGACAGGGTCCTGGTCCTCTGTTACAAAACAACCATCATTTCTTCCTACAGATTTGTTACCATTAGTTAATTACTTTCATTTTACTTCTGCAATAGATCATAGTTGCTGTGACACAGAGTAAGGGTTTGATAGAAAGTAGATTTGTTTATACTACAACCTTTAAATGCTTTTAGAATTGAGTGCATACAGTACGAGGTCACCTTTGAAACACAAGGACTTTTGTGGGTTGATAATTTAATGTGGTACTCGACTATTTAAATTAATAAACAATTCGAGCAGCCAACATTTTGGCGCTGTTGCCGGGGAAGGCGATTAAATATTTTAAAGGCATTAATGAGTTTCCTTTAGAATAACAGGTGCATGAGAGGATGCAGGAAAGCTAATTTTACAGGCGACAAGGGAACAGGAGGAGGAAGAAAAACTTTCATTGACGAGATCATTTCAAAGGCCGAGACATCCCAGAGAACAAGTTCCCAAAGACCTCAGATCCAGCATTCCTCTCAAACACATCACCAGACGGAGGAAGTACTAGGACCTGAAAGGAAGCTGGAAACACCAGAGCATGTTGAGGAATCGGTAGAAGAACCTGAAGAAACAGAAGATACTAAAGATAGAGCAAGCAATTTAGGAAAAAGACCAATAGAGGATAACAGAGTGGAAGGAAGGGGGGAAAATTCACTCTCCACCCTGGAATTTCCTATTGGGGATCTCCCAAGAGAAATAATCCCTATGAAGTACATTCCACCTGCAACACTACCTAATTTTCATTGGTTATCCTCTGAAGACCCTGATGAGTTCCTCTTTGAATTTGATATACTGTGTAGGAGTTATGATTATGTAGCTCCTGCTCAGAAATTAAAATTGTTTCCAGCAATATTGAAAGGGAATGCATTAAGGTGGTTTATGAGCTTAGGGGCTCAGGTAATCACTACATGGGATCAGATGAAAGAAAGTTTTCTGACCAAATATCAGTATTACTGCCGAACAAGAGAAAGGAAGGAAGAATTGTTTAAAATGGTTCAGAAGGAGGATGAGAATTTGGATGACTTTGTACAAAGGTTACAGCATAATCTGCAGCGATCTGATCATCCGACTATGAGTAAGGATATTCTGAAGACAATATTTCTAAAAGGGGTACGAGATGACTGCTTGGATATGCTGAATATGCTTGGAAAAGGGGATATTTCCAAAGAACCATTTGATAAGATTATCAACCTCTGTATGAGATGTTCCAAAGGAGCAGCAAGCAGACCAAAAAGCAGGGACAGTATATACTCAAGAGTCCATAAATTAGCAAGTGGAGGGGCAACACAAGCCGAAATAGGTAACTTGCTTGAAGAATTTAAAACCAAAAATGTTAATCTCTTTTGCTTCACAAATTGATGCCCTGGAGGTTAAAAAGAAGCAGGCAGAGGCAGAAGCTGCTTTCGCTATTTTCTGTTCTAATTGCAGAGAGAAGCACCCATTGAGGGAATGCCCATTGGATAGGGTACCAATTTGCACATTTGTGAAAAGGATCATGAGATTCAACAATGCCCTTCTTTGTTAGGAATAAAGGTAGCACTGCAATCAACTGAAGAGGAAGCTGAAGCAGTATACCTGATGACACAGAGGAGGCAATGGCAACCACAAAGACAAGGTATGAATTCTAACGCATTTAGTCGTTGGAATAATCATTCTCCCTTTCAAACAAATTACCCACCCATGAATCAAATGCAATACCCACCCTTTAATCCAATGCATTTTCCACCCATGCAGCAACCAAATCCTCCTTTTACCGATCCTACCATGTGGAATCCTTGGACTCTACAACAACTTTATTTCAATCAATGGAACCCAAACTGGACAGCCCAACAGATTCCATTTCCTCAACACCAAAAATCTCTTTCCTTACCATCTAACGCTCCACCAAATAACCAAACAGTCAGACCCCAACTACCTGTACAACCTAACCCCAACCCGAATAATAATAAAGCTCTGCAGGTAATTGATATTCAAAGTCAACCTGTTTCCCCTACGCAATGCAATGCTATCCATTTACCTTCTGGGAGAATAGTTGAACCCATCATTGATGATATTACTGACTCTGAAAAAGAGGAAACTAGAAAAGAAAAGTCATCTAACAACAATGCTGAAAAAGTTGAATCATCTTCTAACAAGACTGCTCAAACAGCAAAGCCACCCTTCCCTGAAGGTCTAGCTCTTACCAAAACATTTGGGCCACCTGTTTTTAACCTTTCAGGAGAACTACAGAATTTATATGTCAAAATTCCACTATTGCAAGCACTAAGAGATGTTCCTATTTCTGCTAGAATTGATAGGGATATCTGTATTAAAAAGCCTGGAAGAAAAGCTAAGGAACTCCTCACAGTCCATATGATGGGAAAATTGATTGCTTCAATGACAGAAAAAGACCCCCTATGAAATATGGTGACCCTGGTCACCCTACAGTAATAGTTCAGGTTGGTAAGACCTTTGTCTCTAAAGTTCTAGTAGATCTGGGTGCTGCAATAAACATTATGACACTTGAAACAACACAATTACTGCAGTTGAAACATTTAATTAGGGAAACCCCAACCATTCTAGAGCTGGCTGACCGCTCTACAATTAAACCTGAAGGAGTCATTGAAGACCTGGTAATTTCCATAGAATCTTGGAATTCCCAACTGATTTTGTTGTGTTACAAACTAAAACAAAGTTGGGGGGTCATCCACTGATTCTAGGAAGACCTTGGCTGGCTACAATAGACGCCTTCATCGGCTGTAGATCTGGATCAATGACAATATCTAATGGGCAGGAAACCAAACAGCTTACTCTTTATCCTCATGCCACACCCATGATTAATAACAACAATTCTGTATGGGTAGATTATGAGGATGAGGAAACCCAACCTACTTTAACTGTCGGACAAGCTTTAAATTTCAAAGACTCAACTGAAGATGAATTAATCAGCAACTTTATTTCTAAACCTTCTTTGGTTAGTCTAGAAATACATAATCACTTCACTACAATCTTGGAATCTGAATCCTAGCAGAACCTTGAAACTGAAAATCTACCTCAGACATTAGCTGGCAGTTCCTCCAAAAGTATAACAGTAGAAATCGAGCCAGGTAAAACATTAAATATAAATCCTAATATAACAAACAATTGAAAACAGTAGTTAATGAAGCTACTCCGTGAAAATAAAGAAGCACTCGCATGGGATTATATAGATATGAAGGGGATTTCTCCTAAACTATGAACCCACCACATTTATATTAAAGAAGGATCTCACCCAGTCTGTCAACCCCAACGACGGATGAATCCCAATTTAAGGGAAATTGTAAAGGAAGAAGTTAAAAAATTGTTGAATGCAGGATTTATATATCCCATATCTGATAGTGAATGGGTCTCTCCACTAGTAACTGTACCCAAGAAAAATGGAAAATGGAGAGTATGTGTGGATTATAGAGCCCTAAATAAGGCCACCCAGAAAGACCATTTCCCTTTACCATTCATTGATCAGGTATTAGATAACTTGGCAGGTAAGAAATTCTTTTTGTTTTTGGATGGATTTAGTGGATATAATCAGATCAGGATTGCACCCCAAGATGAGGACAGGACCACTTTCACTAGCCCATGGGGGACCTTTGCCTATAGGGTTCTTCCATTTGGGCTATGTAATGCCCCAACAACAATTCACAGTGATAGAGATTTTTTCTGATATGTTAAATGATTCTTTAGAAATATTTATGGATGACTTTACTCCTTATGGCACGACCTTTGAGGATGCATTACAGAACCTTGAAAAAGTACTTAAGCGATGCATAGAAGCACACCTTGCCTTAAGTACTGAAAAATGCCATATGATGATGAATCAAGGTATTGTATTGGGTCACTTCATCTCATTCTTAGGAATTCAAGTTGATCCAGCTAAAATATAGGTAATTCAGACCCTCCCTATCCCCAAAACACAAACTGATGTGAGAAGCTTCTTAGGACATGTCGGGTATTATAGAAGATTTATCAAGAATTTTTCTAAAATAGCTTCTCCTCTATTTGTGTTACTAACGAAAAATGATGAATTTAAGAGGACTGATGATTGTGAAAAAGCATCTGATAAAATTAAACATCAGTTGTCTACAACTCCCATTTTGAGAGGACCTGATTGGGCACTCCCCTTTCATATATCCTCTAATGCCTCAGACACTGCGATTGGAGTTGTCTTGGGACAAGAAGAAAACAATCTTCCCTATGCCATTTTTTTATTAGTAAAAACATGACCCCTGCAAAACTTAATTATACAGTTACTGAGAAGGAATTTCTAGCAATGAATTATGCTATCTATAAGTTTTAGCAATATATTACTGGTTATACTACTTTTGTGCATACTGACCACTCGGCCATTAAATACTTAATGAACAAATCAGTTACAAATGCTCGAGTTACCAGATGATTACTGTTATTAAAGAATTTGATATCACAATTGTAGATCGAACAGGAAAAGAGAATGTAGTTGCTGATTTCCTTTCTCGGTTGAGAACTAATGAAAATATTCCAGTAGATGATTCTTTTCCTGACGAGTATTTATTTGCAGTATCTGCTCACTCACCTTGGTATGCAGACATTGCCAACTACTTAGTTGCGGGGAAATTACCATCACGCCTATCACATAGAGAAAAAAGGAAAATCATTCAGCAAAGCGCTAGGTACAACTGGATAAGCCGTTGTCTGTTTCACACAGGACTTGATCAGGAGATCAGGAGATCCATTGGCGAAGATCAAATTTATGATGTATTGAAAGCTTGCCATAATGGCCCTTGTGGAGGGCATTTTGCAGACAAAAGAACAACACACAAGGTTCTCGGGATGGGGTACTACTGGCCCTCAATCTTCAAGGATGAAAGGAAATATGTCAGGGCCTGTGATAGATGTCAAAGAATGGGCCAGCCTAATCACAGGGATGAAATGCCACTCAATCCCCAGGTAATTCTTGAACCTTTTGAATGATGGGCACTAGATTTTGTATGTCCCATTAACCCTCCATCCAATCAAAAATTTTATATACTGGTATGCACAGATTATATGAATAAGTGGGTAGAAGCTAAGGCACTCCTCAAAGCTAATGAAGAATCAGTATTAACATTTTTGTTTGAAGAAATCTTCGTTAGGTTTGGACTGCCTAGGGAACTAGTCACTGATGGGAGACCTCCTTTTAACTCTCATGGCTTCAAAGACACATTACAGAAATACAATATTAAGCATTAAATGACCACACCTTATCATCCCCAAGCAAATGGGTAGGTGGAAAGCACCAACAAAGTCATAGAAGCCGTTTTGACAAAAACAATAAAGGAGAATAGGAGGGACTGGTTTCAAAAGTTTCATGAAGCGCTATGCGCTTATAGAACTACTTGGAGGAATACTACAAGATTTTCACCCTATGAATTAGTTTTTGGTAAAAATGTTGTTTTCCCTGCGGAGTTTGAAATCAAAACCTTAAGAACTGCTTTAGATGTTAACCTTGATTTGACTAATGCACAAACAACCAGGTTGTAGCAGCTTCAGGAACTGAACGAGAAAAGGTTGGATGCCATCCATCAAACAACCATGATCGAGCAACAAAGAACCAGATCGCATGACAAAACCATTAAGCAAAAGCAGTTCCAAAATGGTAATTGGGCTTTACTATATGACTCCAATTTCGAAAATTTGCAAGGTAAATTAAGAACAAGGTGGCTAGGACCTTATGAAATAGATTTGTTTTTTTCCAAATCGAACAGTCAGAATTTTAACGATTGATGACAGTAGAACACCATTATTAGTGAATGGGTATCGACTCTGTTTGTATCAACGACCTGTTTCTAAAGAGGATTTGAAAGCTACCTACATGGCAGACTTACATTATGCCTTTTTGGGGGAACCTACTGTCCCTCAAGGCACTTAAATTTCTGTTTAATTATTTATTTTTAGAATAGATTTCTTAACTAATAATCCCTGCCAAGGGTTGCGATGCTACAATTAATTGTTTTGCAGATCTTAGTTTTGGAGGATGGCTGAGAATAAAAATTCCAAAACAATCACTTTGTAGTTTGGGAATGTTTTCGGACCATAAATCAGTCTTTTGTTATGTCCTGTTGCTGCAACGCCATTTCCCCGTTGCTGCAACACCACTTCCCGCTGCTGGAACACCACTTCCAGTTGCTGCAACACCACTTCCCGTTGCTGCAACACCACTTCCCGTTGCTTCAACACCACTTCCCGTTGCTGCAACACCATTTCCCGTTGCTACAACACCACTTCCCATTGCTGCAACACCACTTCCTGTTGCTGCAACACCATTTCCCCATTGCCGCAACATCACTTCCTGCTGCTGCAGCACCAACTCATGTTACGGCATCATCACTTCTCAATGCTGTAACACCAGTTTCACTGCTTAATGAACTATCATCCTGATGGAACATATTATGCTTCATTAAAGGAACCAACCATGCACTCTGATAATTACACTTCTTCACTACTACTTCCTGTCAATAATAAAAATCGCTTGTATTTTCACGCTTGTCGACCCTTTGTAATCATTATTGATCCAGCAAAAGACAAGATAAGACTTTTTGGCGTGCAAATAAAGGTAAAAGTAAAGGTACGCATGTTTAAGTGTGGATATCAAATTATAGTTAATGTGGAGATGATGATACGAGTGCCAAAATCATTGTACTACCAATCAGATCATCCAGCCGTAGATTTGGGGGGATTACCACAATATTGTAATTATTGCATAACACGTCAATCACCGCCACCCTTACTCCTCGTGGTAATATCTAAAAGTCACCTCGTCGTGGCATATCCTCATTTGTAACGGTTTACTCTGTCTCAAACTCAGAAACTCGGCTCTGCATTGTGTATTTTCGTTGGATCAGCAGCTATGGGGAGAAATATGATTACACATGAACCTGGCACAACAACACTACTGGAACTCTACCCCAAGGTTTACCAAATTTTCCTACAAGAAGGATGGGTAGACTACTTTAGAAGACTCCCGGATTTCAATACAAAGCAAGTGTTGGAGTTCGCATGCAACTCAAGAGAAGGATTTTCTATGGTGCACGGAGTACAGATTCCACTAACAAAAGAAGATGTAACCCAATTTTCCAGGTTATTGGTCAATGGTACACATTTGTTTAGTAGGAAACATCTTATTTTGAATGCCCAGCAAGACTTTTTCCTACCAGGTGAGCATGTGGAAGCCAAAGGCAGAGGGGTCACACTTCAGTCACTGCCTCCACCATGGCCAAAGGTTGCGGAGTTCGTTAAGTGGTATTTGACTTGCGAAGGTCATTACCAGGTAATTTACCAACACGAATTCATTTTGTTAAATCATTTGAGGCATGGTCAATTAATAAACATGGCCTATTATCTATTGGGTTATCTAAAAAATATGTCATGTTATACTGTAAAAGCAAAGCATCTGCTCCTTTCCCTGAAACATCATCACTTAGCCCAACTCCTAATAAATAGAGGCTTTGTTCTAAATCACCCACCCACCACATTAATTCTCCCCAGCAAATAGAAGAAGATCCTCAGCAGGCGGAGGAAATTCCCCAACAACCAGAGCAAATACCCTAGGAAATTCCCCAACAACCAGAGCAAATACCCCAGGAAATTCCCAATAACCAAAGAAAATACCCAAGGAAATTCCCCAACAATTAGTAGCAGAAACACCCTGCAGAGGACCCCATCCCCCAATGAAGCTCAACCATCCACCCCCATGCTTCATATCTCCACTGATGATTCCGATGATAACACCCCCATCATCTTTCTTAAAAGAAAAAAGCAGATAAAAACTAAAACTCCATCAAAAAGAAGAAGAACCAGGGCTTTAGTCAAAGTAGTTTCTATTCCTGATAGCTTCCCCATTCTGAAGGAAAGTGGCCGAAAAAGAAAAATTACTGACTTTCCTGCTTCTTTACCAAGGCAGAAAACACGTTCATCTGTAGCAGTTAAAACTACTAGCCCCATTATCCCCACTTCTCCACCCATCATCCTAAGATCCCGCACTCCAACTATTCCTGAGCATTCCCCTTCCTCACCCTCTAGGGCTGAGATGTAGAGCGTTGACAGTTTTGTGACATTATTTTCTAAGGCAGCTGTTACACAAGAACCAACTATCGAAAAATCTAAAGTAGACACCCAAGGTAATATTGGGTGAGTGGTTGTTACACAAGAACTAGCCACTGACCCAATAGGTGACACACAAGAACCACCTGTTGTGGATGCAAACGACCAAGTGGATGGGGAACAATGATCCCTTCCTCCATTAGAACCTACAGATACAGAAGCTCTGCCTACCATAGCCTCCCTACAGGAAGAAATTGAATTTCTAAAATCTGAAATTAAGGATTATCAACAGGAGATAATGGTGGTTAAGGAAGCCTATCAGAATGAATACAATCTCCACATCCTAGCCCGAGTAGCATATGTAACAAAAAAGAGTCAATATAATGAATATATGTGCAGCGAGTGTGGTGAGATTTACACTCGAGCAGGATATAAGATAGTCTAGGTCCCAATTACTGAAGCTAATCCACAACCTTCTGCTGCTGTAATCAGAACAGAACAACCTGTTGTTACACAAGAACCAGCAGGAGCTACAGAAGAAGAAAGAGAACAACCTGCTGTTACACAAGAACCAGCAGGAGCTGCAGAAGAAGAAATAGAACAACCTGTTATCACACAAGAACCAGCAGGTTCTCCAAGAGTTGCAGGAGAAGAAACAGAACAACCTGTTACCACACAAGAACCAACAGGTTCTCGAAGAGTTCTAAAAGAAGAAACAGAGCAACTTGTTGTTACACAAGAACCAACAGGTTCTTCAAGAATTGTAGAGGAAGACATAGAACCACCCCGGGCCACCCAAATTAGTGAAAAATAGAAATCTTTTTGTGATTCCTATGCACAGACTAAACCTCCCTATGTCAGTGATGCTTACACTGAGACCTCTAGTTTTCAACAACTAAAGGAAACATGTAGAACAAAATATGAGCATTCACAAGGGAAGGCATTCCAGAAGCAAAAGTCAATCTGCTTTAGCTATGCACACAAAAATTGGGATGCACTTGAACAAGTCTCGAGCTCAACATAAAGAAAATAAGGAATTAAAAGCTATGCTGTCCCACATCTTCGATTTGGTCTAGAGGGTACTGGCTACAAGAAAACCCTCTTTCAATTATGCAATATTTTTGAGAGAACGCTTAGCGTTCTTGCAAATAAAGGCAATCAGAGATGGAAGACCCTACCAAGTTAATACACCTGATCAATTTATTGAAACATTCAGAGAAACACCAAATAATGATCAAAACTTGCTCTGTGAACTCTATCTTGACAATGAGGTCATGCCTAAAGATAGAGTGATGAATATACTCCCTATTGTTGGTGATATCCAAATAAGAGCCTTCATCTCTTTTCTAGCCAATCAACTTACTTGGAAAAATGCCTATATGTCAGGAACACATAATGAGCAGAACTACCTTCTCTGTATTCGAAATGAACCACAGAATGTAGCCACCTTCATTGCACAACATCAAAAAAATCTGAGTAATCCAGAGATGGTTGATCACATGAGGAAACTACAGGTAGCAGTCTTGCAGGACTGCCAACATTATGTAAAAACAAAAGGGGCGCTAGCCATCAAAGCAAACAATTTATTTTGGGAACATTGTCTGAAAGAGAGACAGGAATATCATCCTTACAATCCCCTCAATCTTCAAGTAGCAATTTCATGCATACCTTATTATGTCAAATGTATGGAACAGTGTGCTAAAAAGTGGATTGGTTACTGTTTTCATTTCCCTCTCTTGTGGTTACCTAGTCAGCAATATAAGGCTCATTACAAAATGACCAAAAAAGAGGAGGTGGCAGTATGGCAGCAATTACAGAGTGTCTATGGGTTCAGAAGCAGGTCTGATAACACTTTCTTTAGCTACTGTATCAGTAACTTACACTGTTCATCCCAGTATTCCGACTCAGATTCAGAGTAAACCTTGCATGAGGACATGCAACCCTTTCAGTTGGGGGGGATGTTAGGACTCCATATTGTCTACTTTTGACCTTATATTTTGTCATGATGTTACCCTCTTTATCCCATAAGTTGAAACCTTTGATAACATTTTGACCTCATTATTCCAAGGTATGAAGTAACTCTCCTCATTACTATATGTTTAATTATTCAACACATATTCATGTTATCTTTATAATTAATCTCTAGAAGTTGACTAAGTCAGTGACAACTGTTGAAACTGTTCAAAGTCCGCAGAATTATATTTCATAGTTGTTGCAACACCAGAAACAACAACTGTGCAGTTTCTGCAACACTAGAAATAACAACTGACTAAAGTGGGTAAAACCTCATTTTGAAACAGCAATTGACTACCGAGGTAGTAACAGTCTGAAGCTGGCAGAACTATACTTGGCAGATGCTGACACAACACGATTAGCAAAACACAGTCGCATATGCTGGAACACTAGGAACAACACGAGAACCTCAAGGGAATAGTTAAGATTCACCAAATCAACAAAAATAATGAAACAGCCAAGGATAGTACAAGTATCTTAAGGAGATGGATGAGGTATACCAGTTTTGCAACAGCAGAAGGATCCGACTAAAGAAGGATGACAAAGTTACACACTGTTGTAACAACATGTTGTAACAGGAATTGATTTCCTATTTTTGTACAAAAGGGTCAAACTGAATGAATAATGACAATCTATTGTAATAGATGTCTCCTCTATAAAGAGGAGACATCTAGAGTTGAGAGTTAGCGAGTTGTAACAGAACTATTGTAGTGCAGAGCAAGTCTGAATTGTAATTGGACATTTTGGCAGATGAATAAAGCACTGTTCTGAGCATTTCAACTTAGCGTCTGTGTTCCGGGGAATCTTGTGAGAGGGACAGGGCCCACCTTCTTCACAATATTCACCCATTTCTTTTTTGTTAAGTGTGTGTGTGATTTCTATGTATTTCTAGCCTTGCTTCCGATATTTCCTTTTTGTTGATACTCTGTTTTCTTAATTGATTGGCGTTGTGAAAGAGTGTGTCACCGGTGATTAGGATTTTCAGTGTGTATTGGAAAACTGGTTACAGAGGTAGGTTTTGAACATCCTTATTATGAGGACAGGGTCCTGGTCCTCTGTTACAAAACAACCATCATTTCTTCCTACAGATTTGTTACCATTAGTTAATTGCTTTCATTTTACTTCTACAATAGATCATAGCTGTTGTGACACAGAGTAAGGCTTTGATAGAAAGTAGATTTGTTTATACTATAGACTTTAAATGCTTTTAGAATTGAGTGCATATAGTACAAGGTCACGTTTGAAACAAAAGGACTTTCCTGGGTTGACAATCTAATGTGGCACTCGACTATTTAAATTAATAAACAATTCGAGCAGCCAACAACGTCAAAGACCATAAATCATTTGGAAAAGGGAAAGGTTGTTGGGGGTTCATAAATTTGGCAGGACAGTAGTGAAAGAGGCTTAAATAAAGCAAAAAATGGTCAGAGTAGTATAGGTCGCAAAGATGGGAAATGACCACAAAAGGAATAAAACAGAGAAGTGATCATTATGCAAGAGATGTTTCCTTAGGTGGAAAAATATGATAAAAGCATGACTGGTGATAGATGATGACGACTGTTGGTATCAATTGATTGGACAATATTGATATAATTCATATAAAAGTATAGTTTGCCATGCATATTGGTTAATATAGTTATAAACATTGTTCAAATGGTGAATTCACCTTTACAAATCAATCAATAGGAAATAATGGGATAAAGAATATTTGGAAATGTAACATAGAACTTCAACACCACAAGCAGAGCCATTGCTGCCAGTAGGCATTCATATCCTCCATGAGGTTGCTTTTTAACCAAAAAATGAGCTAGAATCCTCCATTTAGTCTTTAGATGTTTTTTTTTTTTCTATAAAGAGACCACTATGCTATAATGGTTAGCAGATAATCATAGTGGCATTCACCAAGACATAACAAAGTGATCAGGTCGTCTCATAATGAGACCTCCTATCCTTCTAACAATTTTGACTATCTAGAAGGCCATTACCCTAGTCTGGTGGCCATAATGGAATGCCACTTATTACATCCTTATGATCATGGTAAGTTGCCTCGTAACAATACCCCATATCCTCTTTAAGAAGATTTGTATTGTATTTTCATATTTACATATTTCCATATTTTATTGCAAGGGGAGGGAGGCTCTTTTACTCCTTAAGAGTTAGGGATGGCAAGAGAAGTAAAAAAATGCTAATGAAGGTTATGCTTTTATCCCTATATTGTCATACCAAAGGGAATTATCAATTGAAAGTGCGGAAGATAAACAATCATGGTGTTCAGATAGTGAATCATTTTATGATATGTCCAAGGAGAAGATATTTAGCCAGTCATTATATTGATGAACCATGTTAGTTTCGGCATAAAGATAACCATCAAAAGCTTTTACAAGTCATACTGATATTAATATTACTGTTTTTCCTTTATCTTAGATACAAATTCCTAATCCAAAAAGATGGTTTTGATAAGAAATCATGGGAGAGAAAAAAAATTGTTGCTTGATTAAAATTGAATAGCAATTGTTGAGCACAAGAGAAATAAATCGCAGTCATTAATTCTCCTCAGAAACAACTGTTCAATTGAATTACCAACAGTTATTCAATTGATTGAACAACAAAGCAATCACAACAAGAAGAAATCAGAGATGTTCAATTGACTGAACAACAATTGTTCAATTGATTGAACATCGGTTGTTGAATTGATTGAACAACAACTATTCAATTAATTAAACAATAGTTGTTCAATTGATTGAACAACAACTATTCAATTGATTGAATAGAAAACACACAAAAAATAAATTGGTGTTGTTCATTTTACCAAATAGCAGTTGTTCAATTGATTGAACAACAATTATTAAACATACGAAAGAAACAAGAGAAATCCTTGTATTTACACAATGATTCCTATCTAAAATAAATTACAACCAACTGTAATGGTAGTGTATACATTATTTACAGCTGAAGAGAGATAAACTTTCATGAGAGTAAAGATGTTGAGTCATTAGTCCATGCAGCTAAAATTTGCATAGTGGGATCTTCACATACCGGTTGGAAAAAAGATTCTTTGGCGAGTGGTTCATGATAAAGACATACCTGATGTCTATTCAGCTAAAAACAATGGCTAGACTCATCAATGGTGGTTAGAGTGAGATTGCCATTATTTTGCACCTCTTGAATTTCATATGGGCCAAGTAACCTTGTCTTTAACCTACCCGAAAAGTCTCGAAATCTAGAATCATGGAGGAGTGCCCAGTCTCCTTTCTAAAACATTTTCATTTTAATAAGACTGTCATGCCACTTATCCCTTTGCTAGTGAATAATTTTAATGTGTTTTAGAGAAAGCAGTTGAGATCCATCCAATTCATTTATTTGTTGAAGTCATTTAGTTTGGGCTTCCGTGAGATCGAGTCCCACTTCTCGGGTTGTTCTGAGAGTCTTTATTTCAAATTGAATAAGAAATATAGGTTCTTTTCCAAATACAAGTTGGTATGGAGAATATCCAGTATTATTTCACCAAGTTGTATGAGAGACCCACAAGGCCTCTGGCAATCTAGCAACCCAATCTCATCGATGTGTCGAAACTATCTTGGTCAAAATTGTTTTGATGACCTTATTAGTGATTTCAGCCTGCCTGTTCACCTGCGGGTGATATGGGGAAGTGACTCTATGTGTAATATGTTGGCTTCATATAGTGGTTGTAATCTTATGTCCTACAAATTGCCCCCCTCCATCTGTTATCATTTCCCTAGGTAAACCATACCACACAAATAACTCGTAAAGGAAATTAATTATGGTTTCTTTCGTAGCCCTTGGCAAAGATATTGTCTCTACCCACTTTGTTACATACTCTGTAACAACCAATATCTAGGCCTTTTGGTTTGATGGCAGATGAAATGTCTAAGAAAATCAAATGCCCATCGTTTGAAAGGTTCTATCGCCAATTGGAGCTGCAATGATATTTCATCAGATTAACCAGGTATCCCATCCTCTGGCAGCTATTACAAGCCTGGACATATTTCTTAATGTATTTAAAAATGGTGGGCTAATAATAGCCCATCTGTAATGCCTTGTGCCTAGTTCTGTGATCTGCGAAGTGTCCTTTGCAATGCTCATCATGGCATGCCTTTAGGATGATGTAGATTTCATCTTCGCAAATGCATCTGTGTATGCATGTATCAGACTGTGTATGAAAAAGGTATTCGCCAATCCAGGAAAATTGGGTGTTGCGTTGGGTGATCTATTTCCTCTCCTTTGTTGTGAAGGGTTTCGGTAGCTTTCCTATTGCAAGATAGTTTTCTACATCCGCATACCATGGCATTTTAACTAGTGTCGAAAATAAATGTTCATTTGGAAACTGGTCATCCACTTCCAGTGGATCATTTATCTTTGGAGCCAGAGATAGAAAACCAGTGACTAGGTTTTCCTTACCTATAGGGTCTTTAATGGTGATATCAAACTCTTTCAAAAGCAAAAACCAGTGAGTTACTTATCCATTTGTAATTTGTTTGTTAGCCAAGTATCTAATGGTGGAATGATAAATATACAGAAAAACTTGAGAGCAAGTTATATAATGTCTAAATTTGTTTATGGCATAAACGACATCTAAAAATTCATTTTCTATTATTGTATAATTAATTTTAGTAGCAATGAGATGTTTTCCGATATAATAAATGGCATAAGGATTTTTGTCCTCCTCTTGGCCGAGCACAACACCTATTTATTCAAATAATGTGTCCATGGAGATATGAAAGGGGAGCTCTTGGTTGGGTCCATGCAATACTGGTGCCATTGAAGCTACATACCTCTGTCTAACTAAAGGGTGTAGGTAGTAGGAGAATTACCTCTATCTTCAGTGGATCTACTTGTATCCTAGCCGTAGAAATCTAGTGTCCTAGGATCATGCCTTCTATCGTCATCATATGACACTTTATGTTACTTAAACACAACCTAGTGGTGATGCATCATTCCAAAACATTCTCTAATGTTTGTAGCACTTGGTCAAAGTTTTCCGCATATGGGGTGTACTCATCCATGTAAACTTCAAGTCCTTCATTTATTAAATCAGCAAAAGTATTAAGTATGGCCCTCTTAGATGTAGCTAGGGAATTTCATAAACCAAATAGTTATAATGTGTAAGAAAATGTACCTGACGGTCAAGTAAATGTGGTTTTGTCCTGGTCTTTAGGAGTAATTTGGATCTGATTATAGCCATTGAATCCATCAAGAAAGGAAAAGAATTGTTTTCTTGCAAATGCATCAAGGACTTGATCAGTAAATGGAGGAGGGAATTGATCTATCTGCGTATGTTTGTTGAATTCCCTATAATCCACATAGATGTGCCACTTCCCATTTTTCTTGAGAATAACTACTAGCGGAGAGACCCACTTACTGTCCAAAATGGGATAAATAAAATTCATGTCCAACAACTTCTATAGTTATTCTTTTGCAATATTTATGAGATGTGGATTTAGTCTCCATTGAGGTTGCCAGATAGGACAAGCACCCTTTTCGATGCATATATGATGTGTACATAATTACAAGTCTATGCCCTCCATGTCTATGTAGTCCCAATCAAAATCATATCTATATTTTTGTAGAACTTGAATGAGATTTTGTTGTTGGTCACTGTCCAAACTATCATTGATGTTTAAAACCTTGCTTGGTTCAATTTCAATAGGCTTGCTGTTATGAATGGTAGTTTTTGGGATATGTTAATCATCAGTATATTTCAAAGGGTCTTCCATGCCTTCATTATCAAGAACAACTTTTAACATTTGACAATTGACATGATTCACCATGGCTAGCTGATTAATAAAATTATTGATTACATTGTTTTCAGTCTTATTCTTGAGCTCAAGCACCTCCGCTACCATAAGTGGTGAATGAATACTTTATTCCAAGTAGGTGGGTGGCTGTTTATGTATTTTCATGATGGTAAGACTTGGTCTCATAGGAGGATATAAAACGAGATTCTTTACGACATCTCCCTTACAAATGGTCATTCTTCCCATATGACAACTTATATAGGCATTGACTGTTGCCAGCCAAGGTTGGGCGAAAATTAAAGGGTGCCCATCTAATTGACTTTTTGGGTTGATAACTAGAAAATCCACTGGGTACTCTGATGAATCAATGGAAACTGTAATGTCTTGTAAAGTTCACACTACTCTTACCATTGAACAATCAACGAGTTCTAGATTGGTGGTGGTTGGTTCCAGAGCTGTGATACAAAGTGTCTCACAAGTTTCCACGGTTAATATGTTATTGGTTGTGCCTAAGTCAACTAGTGTGTTTGGAATGAAGCGGCCATATATTTGGATTGTAACTATGGGATTTCGTGGATCTTCATATTTTATTGGCATTTCCCTGCCCAAAAGTAAATCAGACAAGTTTCCTATGACATGGAGAGTTGGTGAAGATTTTATTTTCCTCACATGATTTTTCACACATAGTTCTTTAATCATTTTAACATAAATAGAAATATCTTGGATGGCCTGGAGGAGAGGAATTTTAATGCATAGATTTTTAAGTTCCCCTAAGAGATCAAAATCTAGATAAATAGTTGGTCTAGTTATTTTTAATCTTTTAGGGAATAGGGAAGATGTAATTATGATTTTTTCGAGATCCTTCTGTTCAACTGTGTCTTCTCCCTATTTTATTTATGTGTGAGTCATAGTTGAAGGTGTAGTTACAAGTTATGTTTATAACTTATTTAGCGGGTGGTATTTATCTTCCCCGGGAGTGATAATGCATCCTAATCTTAGCGTAAGTTCACTTCATTGTTTTGTTCAGTCTCAAGGTCTAAGTTTTCAACAATTTGTATCAGCTGAACTCATCCGTTATTGGGGTTTGGATTTGACTGTGCTGGTAGTTCGGGATGCAGAAGGGGCTAAGGATTTTGCTGTAATGGATATGGGGTTGATAGTGTAGGTTGAGGATGAGGACCAGTCCCCATAGATGAATTGGTTATCCCTAGAGATCGTTGCCAACTCAGAGACTAGTTTGAATTTTGTGAAGTAGAGGCAAGCCACTCAAATGGGTATGGATTATTTTTCCAAAAAGGAGTAGAAAAAGGAGAATCCAACCAACTGTTACCTAGAAAGTACTAAGTTTTCCGAGATGAAATAGGAAATGGTTGGGACTACCAAGTCAAGAAAGGTGATTAACCTAGCCATGATGTTCCAGAATTCTCCTGTTGATTAAATAGCGAAGAAGGAAAGAACTGAGATGGGTCTTGTGACATACCTGGGGGTCGGTCTTGCCATTGTCGATGCTGGTTCACTAAGTACAATTGTTTAGTCTCTTCTTCTACTTCTTTAAAAACTTCTTTCAGCCCTGGAAGTGATAGACACTGCTCGGTGGCATGGTCCTTTTTATAGGTAGCACATGTTTGGACCATGTCTAGTGGACACTACCATTGACTGTGCTTCTTCTGGTAGCTTGGGAAAAAAGACCAAATTCTATTTTGGTAAGGCTTTTTTGTGTTTGGTCCACACGGGATCTAACTATGTAGCCAGCATGCCTAAGATGTTTGTCTTAAAGTCCTCTAAAAGGTTACCAGTTTCCATTATTTCCACACCTCCACTACGTCGTTTTCTTCCTCTAGTCATAGAATCTTGGCTTCCTAACCCAGTGTGTGTACTGTGTCATGAACACCTAATACACAATCAGATAATTTCATCTTAATACTCTTGATATATTTCTCCCTTCCCCGTCATATTTAAAGTTTCTATCCATTCTTCTTTCATTCCTTTTGTTAAGATGCCTTTCAGAACTGCTTTTGGTAATGTGGAGTGAGGGGATCTCTACAAATTATATTGAAACCATTTGACATATTCCTCTAGAGTTTCATTATCCTTCACAAATATTTTAAATGTTTCGTATTTTAATTCCCTAGTCCTATAATGGTCCTGATATTTCGTGAGAAAATAAGTTTTCATGCCATCCAAAGAGTTAATAGTGCATCCACCCAAATCCATAAATCACTCCAAAGCTCCTCCTTTAAGAGAAGAAGGGAACAAATTCAATTTTGGAGGATTGGTGGCGTAATCATATCCTCTACAAAGGACATCAAATTCAAATAAAAAGGCATCCATATCCTCTGTGGTCATCCCATGGAAGGTTGGGATTGTTTGCAATGGAATAGCTTTCATTTGGGTGTTGGCTACTTGGTTGACTGTGGGATATTCCAATGTTGAGGTCTAACCTTGAGGTGGTTAATTCTCCATTTCGTAAAAAATGTGCCAATACCCTTCAGGGACTTCAAGGAATGTTATCTGAGTAAGTGGAGTATTTTCAATCTGAGGTTGTTTTACAACATTGCTCAGATCTAGGGTCGCAGGTTACCCTAGCTCAAACAACTGTGGGTCTGCCTTAATAGTTCCACTACTTTCTCCCTCTCTTTCTATTAAATTGCACATTTTTCCCTCTTGTGAAGGATCAGAATGTAAATTTTTGGTAACTTGAAATCTTTGTTCATGTCCTTTGATTTCGCTATTAATCTTAGTGTAGGCTGCAGATGGTGAACCTGTTGCTTGAGGGATTATGGTATGGATTTTTCCAGAAATAGACCGAGTTCCTACTGATGCCTGAGATTCTACATTTCTTATGATTTCATCTATAGAATTTTATCTTCCAAGGTTCATTGATCCCTTTGTTTTTTTGGATTTGGGTGGTGGGTTTTGATTTATTTCTACCTTTTAATTCTTAGTCATTAATCAAAACCCCTACTGCTATTTAACCTCTATGCATTTGTTGAAAAGTAGGTTGTTGAGAAAGCACTTTAATTACTAGTTATGCAGGTTCTTACCTCTTGTTTTTAATACACAATTCTTTTACAACGAGAAAAAGAAAAAGAAATCACTTTGAAACACTCTCCCCAACAATGATGCCAAAATGTTGGTGTGCTAAGATGACTATTAAAAGAAACCTTAATACCTACATTAGTTATCAGACCAGGGTAAGTCTATTTATTTCAACAGTGTTCAACATTGTCTATGCAAGTGAATTTAGAGGTTAATTCAGAACGAAATGATTTCGAATCGTTGCCATAATTGATATATAATTATCGAAGTTCAATCCAAAATAAATCTGAAGGCAAACATTAAAGCATTTTCAAATCTATTTTAATCTATTGTGTGAAAAAATGAATCTGAATGCAAGCATGCTAAAGGAATCACTCTTAGCATATTTACTAACTAGTATCAATAATAATTCATTCATCAAGACAGAAAACTACAACAAATAAACAACAAGCAACTATTCAAGATTTTAACAAAAGAAATCAATTGTGAACTCAAGATCTCTGATAACACTACTCAGAAGGAACAACAATTAAATACTTAAACTAATCTAATAAATTCATCAAAGATTAACACCTAGATGTAAACATACAAATATCTAAATGCTACTCTGAATGTTAAAGGTAAATCGTAAAGATAATACTCACAATAATCAAAATAATTCTTGTTTCATGAAATAAGAGGAATAAACAATTGTAATAGTAAAAGGAAATAAGTATGGCACAAACAAAGCTGTAAATTTCTTATCAACCTTGCCCAAACTCTCCAAAAGTGGCTGTCAAAAGACACTTAGAATGCGATTATAAGTAAAAAACGATATTTCTCATTGAACTCATTAATAAAGATACAACATCACTATAGTGAGAATACTTTGTGTCAAAATGAAAGTTACAATCTCAAGCCCATTCTGTTTTTCTTGTCAACTTTATATAACCTATGATAGATAAATGGATAGGAGCGAATCCTCAGGATTAGGAGATCCTGGCAATATCAAAACTAATAATCAGATTTTATTACAAAATAAACTCGATTCCCATGGTCTTCCGCTAGCCTTCATGAGTGAAACATTTTCCTTTTTTTTTTTCTTTGTCACTATTGTTCAATCATTAAAACAAAAATTGTTCAATTCATATTCCTACATATAAAAAGAACGAAAGTTAGCTTTCATGCCCAAAATTACACAATTCATTAATGATTCCTTTTATTTCTCTTATACACTCATTTCCTCTAAATTCTTTTCCAAAATGAAGAGAAACATATAAATATGAATGATTAATTAAGTTAATATGAGGATAAAACATACCTTTTCCATGGTCCAACAACATTTTCCTTTCTTTATGTCAAAATTTTCTTTTCTTTTAAGCACCTGAGAGTTCTAACCTCGGCTGTCATTCTTGTGTATAAGTATGCATCTCACCATGGTGAAAGAAGGGTTTCTTGATTGGGTTAAAGATTTGCCTGATGCTTCAACATTTGACTTTGACTTCATTTTTCCTACATGGGGGCTTCCTTTCCAAAACACAAACCTTTATATTCCTAGGCTATGGCATGTTGTTGGTCGACTAGGATTTCAAACCCTCCACAAGGTTTCTTTGAATTTATTCTAAATTGGTTGTTTTCCACCGTATGAGAGTTTTAGCATAATTTCGTAGCTATGGTTTTTCATTATCATTAGCGACTATGGCCTAGGTCTTAATTATACTGTAGTGGATTTTCCAATGATTTCTTGAGATAATATATCAACATTATATTTATCGAATTTGTTGCCTCTTTTCTTCTTAGCAGATGCATTATAATAATATCATTCATGTAAGACCCTATGTATATATGCTCTTGATCTTTCGATAAGGGACTGGTTATTATGTTGTTCGATCATTCCTATTTTCTGTTATTAATTGTCATAATTTTTTATGTTGTAATCCTTATGTTATTTCATACTTTTTTCGGAAGGTATATGAATTGGTTATGAAAAAAATTCTCCACCATTGTAGACTACTTCTTGTTTGAATATACATTTTTCTTTTTAGTTAATAATAACTTGAACTAGGATTCTAATATGCCATACCTTTATATAAAACTGGTTACACTTTTTTGTTCTATGTCTTGGTTACATAGTCTTCCTAGACAATTTTTTCCTAATATATTTTAAAAAAAGTAATTGAATTATTTCTGTATAAGTATTATAAAAAGGTTACAGTTTCTCCAGAATCATCGAAGTACAAGAGCTAACATCTATTTCATGAGAACATCATAAAAACTTTATTATGATATTAGGCTTGTGCTTTAACTATAATCATCATTTTTGTTATCTTAGTGAACAATATATCATCCCTTATCTAATATATATTAAGGGATTTATATTTTTAGCTAGAGTGTTTATTTATTTCCTCATATTGATACCAATATTCTATTATACTAATAATCCTTAAATTAATAAGATACAATCTACATTTTAATTCATTTTTCCTAGACAATGACTCCCATTAAACTTTTCGACTGACTAAGGATGTAAGGTTTATAAAATTGATACTTGATATTCATAAATATAGGAATATTGTATTTTTATTTGACTCTTCTAGCTAAACATACAAACATAACATATATAAATTTAGAGTTAGTAATAACTAGTTTCTCTTTTATTTCTTGTAGGAAATATTTCCACTTTATATATCTCTAGTTTTTTCATTGACCTTGAATAATAGTTAATAGATGAAATATACTCTACTAAAATTCCTGTCTTCCAATTTATTGCACACCTTCTTGTGCTAATTGGAATTACAAAGAACATAAATTTGAATAATGTTTGAAATGATCTTCCATTGCTAACTATCTCATATTTGAACATGAACATTGATTATCGGAAGAATGATTAAAGCCTAGAAAGTCTCATATGTCTATCCTATTCTGGTTTTATTTTCATTTTCCAATAAAATTAAGAGGTATCCTCTAGTGTCTAATGTATAATATTTAAGTCTATATTGATCCAGTTCTAATTCCATCACTATTTATTATGAAATTAATAGCTCATATTCTATGCATGCATTCATTTCTTCTAAAAGAAAATTTATTCTTTCTTTGATAAGTATTAAGGCATATGACTTATATTAATTTGGTATTTCAATTGTGTTTTAATGAATAAACTCATAAAATTATAATTCATGCATTCAAGAAGAATTTAAAACAGACTTTCAGTGATCAGTTTCTACTCATATAAGCCATAGGAATTTTCTATCATATCTCTCTTTAATTAAAAATACTTGTAACAATTTACTATTTGTATGAAACCAATACTTATGAGATTTCTATACATCCCATATTCAATCAACCTTTACAATCTTAACCAATTCAACAATACACATGAAACATGACAAAAGTAATTCCTAACCATAACAGAATTCTTTAGGAATAATTAGGAACATAACATGTTCCACCTAACCTTCAACTATCTCCAATAGTTTCCCATGAGCTAAGACCTTCTTTTCGTCGGGAATCAAAAACCTCTTTGGTTACTGAGTGGTCTATTTTATAGATTTCTTCCCAATAGATTTTTAGCAGTGTCCCACTTTAAGGTCTACTATCCTTTTTCCTATGCTTTTTTTTATAAAAAAATATATTCTTTTTCATTAAATCACATATTTCTCTCCCATTGTTCCTTATTTTTCTTTTTACCCCACTTAGCATTTCTCCCGAGTTAAGTGATTAAAATAATCTTCTCTCCCATTATGTCAATATTTGTTTTAACAACTTTCTCCTATGAACTATTAGGAAACTTTCGGGGAAGGTACAACATGTCGACTTTAACCACTAACAACTTTTCATAAGCTCGAAAGAATTCTTATAATATTGTAGTGTTATTTCCTAAATATTTCTAAATAATTTATTTATTAATTCAATAATTATAAATATTTACATGATCAAATAAATCCCATTATGGATTTCATAGCCATTAAAAAAATAATAGTTCAAAAGTATAAAAATAATCAATGTCTGAAAAAGAAAATCATAGGGGTGTTACTTGCACCCAAAAAGAGAGATAGATTTCTCCATAGAATTTATGCATGGGACAACTTTGGTGTCAAAGAATCCTTATCAAAGGAGTGTACCTGAGCTTATGGAATTAAAAATGAAGTAAAAAAAAATTCTTAATAAGGGATATATCCAACCCAGTGTATCCCATGTGGTGCACCAATCCTTTTCATCAAGAAAAAATATGAAACCTTTAGAATGTGCATCGATTACCGTCCACTAAATAATATGACTTTTAAAAATAAGTATCCCCTTTTGAGGATAGATGATTCATTCGATCAAGTAGGAGTGGTGACTATATTTTCAAAAATAGATCTCAAATCTAGTTATAACCAAATGAGGATTAAACAGGATGGCATACCAAAAACAAATTTCCACACAAGGTATGGGCTTACAGGTTTACAGTGTCACCCTTTGCACTTACTAATGCACCTTTTACTTTCATGTTTTCGCTTAATAACACCTTCATTAAATTTTTGGATAATTTTGTGTTAATATTCATAGAAAATATATTAATCTATTCCAAGACTAAGGAAGAGCACAAAAGGAAACTGGAAATAGTATTGCAGACCCTCCATTAACACTAGCTATTTGCTAAATTTTTGCAAGTGTGAATTTCTCCAGGACAATATAGACTATCCTAGAAATTTAATATCAAAAGAAGGCATAATGGTACACCTTGAAAAGGTTAGGGTCATTCTTAATTGGAAAGTTCCAAAATTTGTGGAATATATAAGATAATCTATGGGAATTACATCGTATTAGCACAAATTTCTAAAAATATTTTGCAAGATACCACACCCCATAACAAGCTTGCAGAAGAAGGGTGTGAAATGTGTGTGGACACAAAGATGCTAGGAAATATTCGAAATACTGAAACACCTTCTGAAGGTAGAATTAGTACTAAAAATAGTAGATCCAAATAGATAATTTTGTGTACATACATATGCCTACTAATAAGGCCTTGGGGAGTTTTAATGTAAGAGTAACATGTAGTAGCTTACGAGTCCTCGAAAATAAAGGAACCCAAAAAGAAACTTTCATTTTATGATTTAGAATTAGTAATAGTTATTCATGCCTAGAAAATGTGGATACATTACTTAATCTGTAAGAAATTCATTCTTATTACAAGCCAAATAAGTCTGAAATATTTTTCCAGCCAACAAGACATGAATGTCACGCAAGCTAGGTGGATGGGATTCCTAAGTGACTATGATTTTGACATCAAGCATATAAAGGGGAAGGATAAGAGAAGGGTGGATGCACTAAGTTAGAGTTTAAAACATTTATGTTAAATAACAATGAGTAAAAGTGAAAGAAAAATTGTTGAACTGGTAAAAACAACAACATTAAAATATTAGCATTATGATATGATTTGTAACGATTTGAGGCATGATCTACACAAAAATAGAAATTATTATATGAAATCAATGAAGAGGGACTAGTAGTATACATGAAAATACTTTATTTCCCAAATGAAGATGATATCAAAACATTATTCTTGAAATAATATCATAAAAATCCATATGCAACACATTCAAGATATGAGGAAATGATTACATAATATTTGGCAAGTTGTCACGAATATTAATTGGTCAAAGCAGGACACCAACATCCAACATGATTGTTGAATCTCATACCTATACCTAAATGGTTGGGAAGTGATATTCCTAGACTTTATAACTTGATTACCTAGAACCTGGAGGCAACATAACTTAATCATTGCAATAGTGGACAAATTGACTAAATATACCTTTCTTACTCCAGTGTAATCCACCTACAAGGATGAACAAGTTTTAGAGGATTTTGTGGAGTAATTTTTTGACTTCATGGCATACCCAACATAGAAATATTAGATAGCTAAGAAAAATTTACCTCTAATTTTTGGAAAGCCTTGTTTGCAAGAATGTTTACACAACTGAATGTTAGCACTGCATATCATCCAAAAACCAATGGGAAATAGAAAAAGTATTCGCAGACATGTTATGTATGTTATGAATCAACATACTAGGTGGGAGGATTATTTACATATGGTAGAGTTCTCCTATAACAATCGTTATCAAGAATCATATAAGATGAGCCCTTTGAAGGTTTGTAGGGGAGGAAGTGTCATGTTCCTCTGAATTGGTGTCAATGAAAAGAAAAGCTTATGCTAAGACTAGATCAGCTATAGGAATTGGACGAAATGATTAAGAGGATCAAGTAAAATTTAAAGGCATCCCAAGATAGGTATAAAAGCTATGTAGATTTCAAAAGAACACATAAGGAGTTCCAAGTAGGAGAACATGTCTACATTAAAGTAAGACCCAAGAAGAGTTCCTTCAATCTAGGACATTATTCTAAATTGGATCCTTTGTTTTGCGCCCCATTTGAAATATGGGGAAAGGCAGGACCTAAGGCATACCAGCTAGAATTACTAACTCATATTAAAACTCATAACATGTTTCATGTATATATTTTAAAAATATATGTACATGGCATAACTCATGTAACTAATTGTCATGTTTTACAGGTGAAACCAAAAGTAGAATTCTAGGTCGAACCACTATAAATGTTGGACTAGAGGGAGACTATACTCTAGAATCAAACCATCACCTAGGTGAAAGTGCAATGGAAGAACTTTGCGTCGAAAGAGGCCACATGGGAAATGGAAGATGAAATGAAAAATAAATATCATATGTTGTTGTCTTGAAGAAAGATGTTGGGAAAACACTAAGGACAACGTCCCCTTTTAAGGGGAGGATATATTTAATACCCATGGGAACATTTATTATTCAAACTTTGTTTACTCCTAGGTTGAAGAAAATTAAAAGACGTGCGATGAATTTTTTAATATTTTTCAAGAAAGAAAACAATAATGCATGAGAATTTATCTTAGTATATTGACCTTTCAAAAATATGTTAAGAGGTTCACATGAGAGATTAGCTCCCAGCTATTAGGAAAAAAATTTAATTTAGTTATGTGTAAAGAGGCAAAAGAGAGAAAAGGAATAAGAAAAAACCCTCCTTCTGTCATTGTCTTGAGCTTTTGGAAGAGAAAGCAGAAGAAAAGAAAATTTTTGACGAGGAATAAATACCACCATTTATAGTTACAGGGTTGGAGATAAAAACCCTATGGTGGAATATGAATAAAGTACTATGGGAGATAATATATTGGAAAACCTTCCCATTGGGAGAGAAAGAATGGTAAACCCAGAAAAGGGTTAGTAAGATATTGCAAAAGGTTATGGAGGTAAAGAATTGGAATTATCTTTCTTCCTAGTTTTACCTAATAGTTAGAGGGAAAGCTTGGGGGAAGTAAATGGACAAGTGAATTTAAGGCTGAGAGGAACATGGAATCCTACAGATTATTTATGAAAGGATTTATATAACTATTTAGTCCTTGAAGTAGCCTATATAAAATATATGGTTCTTGATATGTTGTAATTGAAAAGTTAAACAAAGATCCTAGAATATAATTTACTAGAGAAAAATGTTTATTTTAATAACTTTGTGTTGTAGAAAGATAGGAGACATGAATAGGGTTCAAGTTAGAAGACATTTGCTTATAGGTTAAAGGTAAAAATAGGGTTATTTGTGTACACAAAAAGAGTTTTGTGTTAAATACAAATAAAATAGTAGATAAAAGAAATACAACATCAACTTGAATGGTAATAGAATTGTTCTCAGATAATGGTGTTTTCAATTGTTGAAAATATGATTAAAACATATTTATAACTACAATTACAGTAGGGTTAAGTTATGGGTTGTATATCTAGGTTATACTGAAGGATTCTTGAGAGTAATACATCACATTTAGGGATTCATACAATCAATCCTGAGCATGATTGGGATAGGACACAAAGAACTGAAAATGACTTCCCATTACAGGTAACCAAAATGTCCCTGTACTAGGTAAGACAACTTAGATATATTAGTAAAACATTATGTATTTGTATATTTATAAATATATAAATATAGTTAACATCGATTCTACTGTACAGAGTATCACATTCTTGAAAATAAAAATATTGCATCTATGTAAGGAACGATGAATAGAGTTAAAGAAAGATACAGAACCAAAATCTAGATGAGAACGAAAGAATAATATACACACGCAAGAAGAAAACACAAGCTATTTTCTTTAGAATACACATAAAATAAGGAATTCTAATGTACTACAATTCAAGAACTAGTTTATTAACTGCAAACAATAATTTTGTATGATAGTTTTGAAGACAAATAAATATGCTTAAGGGTTTTAGAGTTAAATCCTCGAAGAGAATGTTGGAGGTAGATCATTAGAATAATTCTAAGAGGAAATTGTTGAGTTCTTACATGAGAATATATATGTATAAAGTATGAATGATAACATTGTTCCTTTTCTAAACCCTAGGGGCCATAGGACCTCATATTTTTGAAAACAAATGTTATAAATTTAAATGTTACTTTGAAGATAGCATATACCTTCATGCAATTAACTATGAAAGGCCACAAAAAAGTTATATATAAATCTCCAAGTTACATAAATAGAAAGGAGCAAGGGATGTAGCCTCTACAATTTTCTAGAACAACCTTCTAACCCGAACACCATGTACAATCTTATAATGAAAATAAAAGAATATTCAAAGTGTAAATAATGCCTTCTTGTGGCTAATGCAGACACCATTCGGTCACCATAATTTAACCTAGAAAAAAAGTGGAAACATTAAGAACTTGAATCCATTGCTAATGTGTCCAAAGGATAAGGTTGACATTAATAACAAAAATCCTCCTCAACCGTAAATTATTTCAATGTTCCATGCATACCTATAAGTTTTTTTTAAACAATATTATAAAAAATTCCTCATGATACAGTATACTAAGGAGAATAAGGTTTAGTATGGTTGGGGTTAAAACTTTACCTTCGAATGAGTCACGGTAAAGATGCATGTTTCTTGTGACAACCTTGCAAGGAAAGAAGAAATTAGAAAATTAAGTATACAAATGAATATAGCAATCTAAGACACGATATCTCAAAAATTTACTTCACAATTTATGCGAGGAACCTTTCTCTAAAAAATCCTTCAGCAACGATCGATGTATTTTGGATAATTCAAGAGTAGTCATCCCCACAACATGGAGAAGGAAAAGATAAAACCCTCATACTTACAGTGGGTTTGTAACCCTGTCAATATGTAGTAGAAAAGATAAAAAGTATTAAAAAGCTCTCGTTACACAAAAGGGGAAAAAATAAACTCCAATGGAGAAATAAGGAGCATAATTGAGATTCTTTTCTTGTAACCTCACCTAAAAACAAAGGAATCCATAAACCTTCTCACAATTAAATAAAAAGGCTCTTGGTAAATTCATTATTGAAACCATATATACCTAATCAATCATAGTGAATGTTACAGTAGGGTTTGAGTCCAAAGAGAAGAAATCCAAACCATCACTAGGGAAAATGTACTATCCGACAATGCTTGTGGGGTTGTGTAGGGTAGTTATCCTGACCCCTTCATTAAGAAATATAGGATGTCTTCTACCTATATGAAATATAGAACATTGGATATAATAATATGTGCATGTTCCCCATAAGGGTTAGGACCCATACCCTACGTATCAACCACCATATAAAAATTGTTGATATGTTGGACAACTCCACTAAAGTGTATCCACGAGTCACCATATACCTTGTTACCATATGAAGAATAAGGTATCAGGGATAAAACCCTCTCTGTTTCTCATAATGCAAGTGGGTGTCACCTGAATTCATAATGCAAGCAAAAGCATAAATATGGAATTCTAGAACAAACTTGTATACATAATGAAGGAACAAAAGTTGATGGATTATTTCTAGTTATAGTCACAAAACAAAAAACCATCCAAGATATCGTAAAGAGGAAATAAGTTGAAAAACAAATCTCAAAGATTTGATAGTATTATTATCATTATTGAAAAAAACATAACTCATGCAAGTAAATTGAAACTTAATTTTGACAATCACTCTATTGTCAAATTTGGGGATGTGACAAGGTATATTGAAGGAAAGGGCACATGGAGGCCAACCCAAGAAGATATTAAAAAGTGGTTCAAATAAAAAAGGTAAAACTTTGTGGCAAAGAAAAATAGAGGTCTACACATATCTATAGAAATTTGGCTGCAGAGATACTTGGGTTTTGAGTTTGATGATATTTTTTTAATGATGTTCCCTTCATATTATAGGGTTTTCAGAAAGACAAAGTAGAGCAGCAGGTATTAAGGACCTAACCAAAACCTTACTATTGGATTCCTAAGTTGTTCCATAGAGTTAATGCTATAAATAATTATATTTATAGAGAAATTGATTTATGTCCCTAACTAGCACACTAGAAGGGTCTATAGTAGAGTTTGCAATAGAATCTACTTAATATTTTAGTGTGACCAAGTGATTTTTATTCAAAAAACCATTGGGAAAATACCTAAGAATGTTGGCGACCAAGATTAAAATAATATTGTATGATAAGGTGATAATGTCGTTGGAATACAGAACTTTGAGTGACTGAAGCCCTATACTAAGTGGGGAATTGGAGTGATGACGTGCGGATGGCTTGATGTAGCCAGAGGGACAAGGGGTGAAAGGAGCACCAAAAATATGTAGAAGTGGATGGTAATAAATATAAGGACATAGAGGACAAGTAGAAAAAGATGCCAAAAAGTAGCATTTCTGGGGTATCCAACACAACGTTTGAGGATGAATTGTTGAGCGAGCCAAGATCTCCCAAAAAGTTAAAAATTTTCACTAGCAGGGATAATTCCATAGTAGAAGAGGATTTCCCATTTTTTCCAAGAGTGGGCGAGGTGAGTATCATAGTGAGATCTGTACATAGTAGGACTACACATGATCAAAGTCTAGATACAAGGAAGAGGACTGTGATAGAACCAATCTCCAATAGAAGGATAACAAGGAGGTTGGTTATACAGACTTAGAGTACATATGTTGGGGAAAGTTTAGATTGCCACAAATATCGATAAGGAGAGAGAGTAAAGAGTGGTGTAGGGGATGATTTATTACACTAGTAGTGGATTGTAGTGCAATTGAGAGGACCCTCCACCTAGTCTCGAGGAGAGGGATTATGTGTTGGAGAAGAAGAAGGTGAAGTGCAACATCTAAATATCAACAGGGAAGGGATAGAGGAAGAGGAAGGACAACTCAATAAATTATATCCATGAAACCCTATCCTATAAAAAAATTCCATCCCCTAGATTGAACTAGTGACCTTGCATCCACCTTTCAAACCAAAGGTAAGTTCTTGTTTGTTTGATAATTTTTCTAGGTTGTTTGTATCAAGAAATTGTGTCCACTTTTAAAGTGACAATAGGATTAGGGGGTGAGAGAGAGACATAAGTTAAAGAAGGATATGTAGTTGTAGTTATTTGTATACGATAATTTTGATGAAGAGAATCATGTACGAGAATGGTTGTAGGGGAAGCTGAGGGAACACAAGTGGGAGAAACAATTCAAGTTGCACCATCTATGAAAAGGACCACAAAGTCAGAACAGGTAGACACCAAGAGACTAACCATGGAAGGTGTCATTTTTACATTGAGACTACTAGTATTCCATAGGACTAGAAATGAATATATAGATATATATATATATATACATACATATATATAGATATCTATATATATATATATATATATATATATATATATAATATAATATATTATATATATATATATATATATATATATATATATATATATATATATATATATATATATATATATATATATTATATATATATATATATATATATATATAATTTATTGTATGTGAATTTGTGTGGACTATTAAAAAATTTCAAAATGAAAGTATGAAAATAGCTTAGTTCTAGACCACTTTCTAGGACCGCACATTTGTGTGGTAAATGAAGTATAAAGCCACTGTCCACATGAGACATCTTTACACTTTTCCAAAAATCAAACAAGAATGATTGAAATAAATCCAAAATTGTAATTGAGAGTCTCTATGTATAATTGAGACCAAATAGATTAAGTAGGGGAACAATGAATTGGTGTTGGACTATGATGAAATATTTTAAAATTCTTATAGACAACTTATTCCAAATCGTCAACACACAGCATCGAGAGTTGTTTATTTTATGTCTACTACTAGATATATGTATTCCCCTTAACACAAGAAAGAGTCACTTAGTAGCCAAAGGCATTAGAGATCATTATGTTCCTTGAGGCTACCCCAACAAGTGGGTAGAGAAACATACGAATTGTGCAAGTATAGTCATTATTTCCATATTAATGCTATAGTTTTAGGACCTCATGAAGATAAAAGAGAAATGAAATGAGGTCTATTTTACAATTTGAGAGAGGGAGGCACGTCATTATAATGACTGCTTGATCATAATATAATGTGTTGCTACAGTGGAATTGAATCTATTAGCCCAAGGTAGGGGCCTCTCGTGTGATATTTTTGGAGTGTGGAGGTTCCTATCAATGAGATACCCTATGATGTAGAAGTACTAGAGCTTTGTGAGGACTCCATTTTGTTTCTTTTGAAAATTAGTTGGGAATGACATTGACATGTGTCACGCATTCGAGTTAATGGACAAATGGGTCTCAGACACCAACTATGTACATAAAGTATAGGGTGTTGATGTAGTTGTATAGAAATATCAATCGTGAGACTACCCCATGTGAGTACAATAACAAGGACCTATAGGAAGAACAAAGGGGCCACATACAATATCATGAGGAGGATTCAAATGAGGAATATAGCTAGTAATTTTCTACAATTATGATCTAAATCCATACATGACTTTCACCTACTATAAGTAGCCTTATGACACCATGGAGTATTTTCTATAATTATTATAAAAAGTATAGTAGAACCATAGACCAAACATGTAGATAGTTATAATGGAAGCCCTCAAAATTCATGAAAATTGTGTGTGCAGGGACTAAAGGTGGTACCAGGATAGGAATGGACATGATGAACCCACCAAAGTAGCCTTATCAATGGCTACAAGGAAGGAAGTGAGGAGGGAGTTTGTAACCATAAACTGGGAATCATCAAGCTCGACAAGGTAGCCACATGTGTCCCCCACATATAATATTTCACCAATATTTGTTGAACCTTAGCTTTAGGTTGTGTTAGGGGAGATAAACGCAATCCAAAAGTTCTGAAGAAGTTGTTTAAGTTTGATGAAAATTGAACATGTTATGGAGAGACTACGAAACATGGTTGATCAGTATGTGGAGGAAATTGTTGAGGCTATCATGCAAGACAGGGAACAAAATTTTATGCAAGTACCTCCAAATATAATCAAGAAACTATTGTGCAAGGGGCACACTAATAGGGAATTTATATTTAATGCCAAATTTTGGATTTGCACTTTCATGTTAATATCCTGCCAAAGAAGACTTGGGAATGATGGGAAATCCTAATATTACATGCTCATTGATCAATTTTCATCTTGAAAATCAATATGGAATATTCTCAATCGGGTAGTTAATGGATGTGGAATTTAATATTGACAGAGTAAAGAGTCTAGAAAACTTAAAAGTTATTGAAATTGTTGATAACACATATCCATACAAGGCCTTACTTGGTATTTATTGGGTATTTGATAGTTGAACTATTTTTAACCTAAAAAAGAGATAAATGATTTTTGAATCTGGAGTTCTATGGGTTGTTTCATCATTGGAACCTAAGGAGGGGGGCCACTACATTGAACCAGTCTGAGAGGACCTCGATGTAGTGAAGATTGATACTATTTACAACATTATTACTTGACATAATGATTGTGTCAAACCAATTTTTAATGGTACACTGAGTTGGAGGAGCATTAGTTGTTACTTTTCAAACTATGATGAGGCACTAGAGAAACAACAGTAGCACCTACATGAGGCTTTTAATAGAACATGTGATCTTATTACTATGTTTTTGTTATGGATTGGATCAAAATTATGGGAAACTCCACAATTTGACAGGTTGAAAGTTGTTGGTACCATTTCCTAGTTTGAAATACAAGTATTAGATCATCTCAAATTTTAAAAATTAGATGTTTCTCTCAGGGTGGCTCACACATTGCTGAGAAATGGATAATGTGCATGCATAAACATCGAAATAATGTAGAAACCTACTAGAAATCATGTTTGGCACAAATTCTAGGGAGCATGTAGAGTGATACACTCGTGATGATTCCTAAATGCATATTTGTAAAAGTTCTTCGAAGAATCGAAGGACAAAGGTATTCAAGAGGTGGAGTGGGTGCTCAATTTTATGCACATGTTGGATGGTATACCCTGAAATTGATACAAAGAGGTAGATCCATTTGGAGGCATGGAATATTGGGTAAAGATGGTATAAATTTATGAATTAACCTTTCACTTTTAGAAAGATGATATGTTGTTGATCCTAGCAATAACGCTTCGGTTGACAAGAAGGTTTGATGGTTAGGACATCTTACATTCGCTCATAAATGAATGATTATTGTTCAAGCATTGAAATATAAAAGGAATTAAATATTGTTCAATAAATGTACTCAGGAAAATAAATAAATAAATAAATATTACACATTGAAAACATTTTATTCCAAAGAAATAAAGTCTAGCCATGGTGGCCTACACAGAAATAGTGAAAATTCATTAGTTGTTGTAGTATAGGTGAGGGAGGAGATAAAAGAATAAAATCTAGTGCAAATGGCTAGATATATAATCCTCTGCACAAAACTTCAACAAATAAATGTGTAAATGAAGAAAATGAAATTACAAGCCATGGAGTGTATTTTAAGGCTTTCAATCTTACGTTTATAGGTATCGTTTTCCATAGCATGACATAAATAAATATGACATACAAGGTTGAGTTCCAACATGTACAATTACATGATATCTAGGAGGAAAGGGACATACTTGAAAATGATAAACAAAGATAGGAACACATACTTCACATATCAATGTGTGGAATCACCAAAACCTTCTTCATTATTATTTCAAAGAAACATACATGTCATTAAGCCTCATGACTTGCAAAACTTACATAATATTGCATTCTCTAGAATAGAAAATTGAAGCCTTACTAGTGATTTCCTTTTCGCTTTTATAGGGAGATTCATAACAAAATAATTACAAAATATATTGTAGTTTGACAATTGCCTAAACTAATAAGTTTTGTTAGTGTAACAAATGAATTATTGTTCTAATTATTACATAACAACCTAGTTCTTTCTTGAAAATGAAATATTTACAAAATTTCCAAAATGACAGAGATATATCATGATTCAAAATCAAAAAATGTCTTCACTGTTTTCTCACTTGATCCTTTTAAGTGGACCCATGCTCCACTACCTAGACTCGTAGTGGGTTAACTAGTTGGTTACATCTATGCCACAAAATTGGGTCTAGTGTGAATAAGGGTATTATAGGCCATCTTTAAATTTGTGAGCTCAATGTAATTTCATCTAACCACGAAGAATGTCTTCATTAGCCACAAAAACTGTAGGTCTCTCTGCAAAAAATTCACTATGGTGCTCACCTTGAGGGTGGTATTCTTCTCATGTGATGAATTCACCTTTCCCTTGGCCTCAACTGGTAATTTTTCATACTTCTCCCACAGTATCAGTTGTCCTTAGAAATTCCAACTGCTAGGTAACCTTGCTCTAGTTCCCGGTGCATACAGTGTCTAAAAATAGTATTACCCCTAGTAAATTTTTATCAATGGTTTCTCCAAATGGGCTGGTTGGTTATTGCACAGTTTATTTCAACTTCCCATTGACATTCTTCATTTCTTCTTGACAAGGGTGGTAGAGGATTTCTTAGTAAGAAGAGGGAATAGAAAATTGCGACTACACAGAGGTCTTCACTCTAGTTTGATGTAATTAATCATATGTAGCTTCTGACAAATGAAATGGCTATAGAAGGAACAAATTTCAATAGATAAATTCCAATTAAAATATTCAGTGAACTGGGTGCAATGGTCAATTTACAAGGATTTCAAGTGGGAAAGAGAGGAGATGGTGTGGGTGGAGACACATGGAGGAATTTAATTGAGTGGAGGATGAGGGAGGAGGGTGATGTATCAAATGGTCCCACACTCACTTTCAATGCTTACTTTGTAATGGTCCTAGCCACTGACATGGTCTCCAAATTGGTATGATAGGTGGAAGTTTAGTCTTATCATATTTGGCAAGGTGCTTGGCTAGAGCTACAAGCAAGGCATGATCCCCCGGAATTAATATCAACTATTCATTTGTGGATGTTACTTTACTGACTATGGCCTTCTAGGGGCAAGTGTTGGCTTAACTATGGCACTTTTTTACCCATTGGAGCTTCTCCCCAGTGTTGTGTCCTCGAGATGGACAATGACATGCCCGACAATTCACTGCACTTTAATCATTTTCGTTTGAGAAATGGGGGAAGACCCATTTTCACTTCGTGAATCCTCCATGTTGAAAATGACATATCTTACTACTAAGCTAGAACCTTGAAGCCCTAATTCTCTTGCCCCGTGGTCTCTGAAATTATGTTTCCTTTGAAGATTACTTTAACTAAATCTTGCATGTTTCTCAAGTCACGTTCTAGCCCTCGAATTTCTATTATGGGGTTCCATTAGTAGGTGGCCCCGATTTTGAAAATTGATAGATCCTTAGTCCCTAGTCCCTAGAGCCTTCTGAAATTTATTTTATAACAATTTATGGGCACAGAGCCTTCACTGTAAGTGCAATACCATACCATGCAAGTTCATATTAGGGATATATATTAAGGAGAAGGTGGCATAATATATTGGGGGATGTATAGGAGGTAAATGGTTTTTATATTCATAGGTATACAAAATGGAGCTCAAAGTTAATGAAAAAATATAAAGGGGTATAAAAAATGTTAATGAGAAATGGATACCTATAATATCTAGTGGAAGTAGAGGTTTCTTAAATTAGGAAGGTATATTGGGTTTCTATTGCTATTGGGTTAAATCATATGATTTTTAGGGTTACTTTCCAATATGTAGTCAAATTAAGGGTATTGTTTAATACACCATGAACGTAGGTGATCTATTAGAGGTTCATTGAGTGAAGACCCTATGGTCATGGGACTCGGGGGTCTCTGGAATTTTTATTTTTATGGACCCAACTTTGAGGGTCCCTATATTTTGATCCAAGGGGAAATTTTAGACTTTTTTATATGATTCAAAATTCTTTCTAGAGAGCTTTCTGATTGAGTAGGTCTAATATGGTCTTTGAGGTCATATGTTTCTCTGAAAATTGCTCCAAACTATTTTATGATTTTCAGCTCAACCCCTTTTTTATATGAAGGATAAGAAGAAATAAGAGGATGGTAGAACATTGGCTCCAACAGGGGATAGTGTCTTGTTGGCAAGGCACTAAAAACCTGTAGACTAGTAGCCTTGGCAGGGATGGAGTCAAAAACATATAAAAATTTGAAATGAAATAAACACTCTAATATTTGCAGTGGCTCACATGTATTTACAATCGAGATGAATACCTAAATTTAGTGTTGAAAGTAGTGCTTGAGGTACTGCCCACTTATAGGTAGCTCAAACACTTCACAATATTCATTTTAGAAGGAATGTGTTGTTACCTTTGGCTTCAACCATAATGAATGGTCCAAGCCGAAAATGACTAAATTTCCCATGCTTACCTTTATCTTACCTCTTGAAATCCCATTTGAGCACAAGGTTTCCTATCTTAAAAATTCTTTCCCTTGCCATTTGGTCGAATAGGGTCTTCATATTATCCTGGTAATTGAAAATATTATGAGTCACCTACTCTCTATTCTGCTGCAACTTGATTAACTACTTTATCCTCCTGATCAATGGATTAGGTTCCTCCTCTACTTCCTAGATTGACTTAGCCACTAACATAACCAAATGAATAGAAAATAAAGTTGCAGTAACATCTACTAATTCAAATGGTGGTTTTCTAGTGGATCTCTCTCTTGTGACATTGTTTTCGCAAAGAGAAAATTTTACCTAAGAGTCATATTTTTTCTTATTATTTTCAATGGTTTTCTTTACGACTCTGACCAAAGACTTTCTTTATGACTTGGCAAAACTATTACCCCGAGTATAATAGGTGGTAGAGCTATGAAGTATGACATTGTACTTATGGTAGAAATCAATAAAATTTATAGACTTAAATACTTGGTCATTATCAACGATTATCTTTTGTGGAAAACCAAATATGGAAAAAATATTTTCTTCAAGGAACTTTGTAACCACTGAACTAGTTTCGTTCTAGGTAGGAACGAATTCGATCCACTTTGTGAAGTAGTCAGTAGTAGTGAAAATCTACTTATGTTTATCATTAGACATTGGGTGAATCTCTGCTAATAAAATCCATTCCGCATTGTCTAAAAGGTTCTTCGACAAAAACTTGGATCAACAATAATGAAGCCAACTTCTTCTTCTAAGAAAAAACTTGACATTCCCTTCAACCTCTCACTATATTATAAACACCGAAAAACAAGTAAGGCTAGTAGAAATGAGACTTCAGTATTTTATGAGTAGTAACTTTCCATAATAACAACCATGGTATTCATTAATAATCTCACAAATCTCATCCTCTATTAAGCACAACTTCAAGATATCAATGAGATCCTTCCAATACATCTAACTATATGTGATTACATACTTATGGACTTTCACTTTCATTTCCGTATATTTTCCTCAATTAGAACTAGCTATGTAGCTAAGAAACAATAAATAGTTTACAATGTTTTTGTACCACTCTCAAAAAAGATATTTATAATTTATTTTTTTATCATGCACATTAGATTGGTTCTCCTTTCTTACTGTATTTGGCCCTAAAGTTTCAACAAACAAATTTATTATAATCACTTAAAATTTTTCCTCTGATAATATCTTGGCCAAACCCCACCCCTTTATCACATTAGTTGGCTTGATGTCCATGTCATACTCCTAAATTTTGTGTATCCACCTGCCCCTTCTTCCTTTGTTGTCTCCTTGTGTCAGAATTTAAATCATTGTTGTTGTAGGAACATAGGAAATAATTGTTTACTGTAAAACATAGGTCATGAAAGCTTTCATAGACTTAACAAAAGAATAGGCCTATTTTTCTAAGATAACATACTTCAATTCTACATCCCCTAGTACATAGCTAAAAAATTCCAATAGTTATTATTTCTCTTCTACATTCTTTTGCAATAGGAAAATTGCAAAAATGTTGGGGGACACAAAAAAAAATATTAGAAATGGCTTCTGGTAATCAGGGCTAGCCAATACTGGAGCATCTATTAAACGACTCTCTTGCCCCTATAGTTCATTTGACCTCTCGATATTTTCTTAGCATGTTTCTAATCTCCTTTACAATCTCAGCATAATTGGGAACAAATATCCTTGGGAAGTTTATCCTCCCTAGGAAGACTTGTATTTTTGTTTCTTGGAAAGGGGATGGTATTGATTGTTTCTACCATTTTGGGGTCGATTCTCACCCACTAGCTTGAGATTATGTGCCCCAAAAACATGCATTCTCTAAGAACAAATTGATACTTCTTTAAAATCAAGGATAAACCATACTTCCTACATTTCTCAAAGATGTGTTCTAATTCCTACAAATTTTGTTCATCAGAATTTGAGAACACAATTATTTCATCTAAGTAAATCACCACAAATTGATCCTTCTCCCCAACAAATTCTATGTCCATTTCCATTTGAAAAGTAGTTCCAACATTCATGAGACTAAAAGGCCTTCGAGCATACATGAATGTCCCCCAATGAGTGGTGAATATTATATTCTTTTGATCTTCAAGATGTTCAACAATATGGATGTAGCAAGAGAACTTATCAATCATGAACAATCTTCAAGATGCTACAACCTTCTAGAAAATATAATAAATCTTGCGTAGGGGTAATTATCCTTTAGGGAGGCCCTATTCTAATTTCATAAATCCACACATAACTTGATCTCTCCATTCTTCTTTATGGCAGAGACTATATTAGCCACACAATCTGAACATCTCAGGGGTACAATGATTTTAGGTTGGAGAATTTTCTTGATTTCTTTCTCTATCAAGCAAAGAAGCAAGGAATTTATCTACTTAGGTTTATGTTTGTGGGCTCTAATTTCATACTTTGGAGGAATATTATGTTGAACGATACTAATATGATATATATTCAATTCATCCTAAGACCAAGAAAAAATAGCATCATACTTTCTGAAGAGGTCAAGGTACCTTTACTTGTATCCCTTTGGTATCCCCTTATTGATGTTAATTAATTTGGGGTACCGATTTGTGTGAATACTACAATCCTCTATGTTCTCTTCAGATTCATTCTTAGTTGGTTTGATAGCTACATCACTAACATCAAACAAAATTTCAAATCGAGCCAACCCCTTTGTGATTATGTTTCCGTTCAACTGCAAAACTTTATGCCCGACCACAAATCCCTCCCAAGGCACTTGCTATTCCATTGTTTCTATTTCCTCAATGATTTAATGCTCTTCGTATATTATAGAATTAGAAAACCCCCAATCAACTCTATAAACCTTTTAATTTGGCCTTCATATTCAAACAATTGACAATATTTTACATTGTCATGCACTAATGGCCTGTGCCTAATTTCCACTTCATACCTTAACAGGGCGTTGTCACTCTTACAAACAACCTAAATTATTTTATATACACTTGAGTTTTGGAGCCTACTCTGGATCTTGCAATCAATCATTCCTTGGTCACTTCTTGATCGGTTGAAGTCACTTGCTCACACATGCCCAGTTTGCAATGAGTTCATGAGCATATTCTTTTATGCAAGCTTGAAAAAGCATAGCACAATCCATCAAGATAGTTTTTGTGTGATGTTCAACCCTTTTCGACAATCAATGCACACTTTTATTGACAATCCCTTACTTTTGGTTGTGTTTGTACGCCTATTTTGGTGAGTTTTCTGAACTATCACTTTTGCGCACCCTTGTTTTTGCGAGTGTCATTTTCATGCTTATGACTGCCCCTTTTGCTTCCTTTCACTTTAATTAGCTTCATTTTCATGTTATACTCGCTATGACATTTGCTGCTTTCACTATCATTCATGTATAACAAGTGGTGTTCACCCTTTTCTGTCCATGGTAAATGTCATCTTTTGGCATGTGGAGTGTCACACAACACACAAAAGCTATTTTTTGTTTGTTTTGTTGAGAAATATTTGTGATAATGTGTTTTTCTTATGATATAGCCATCGTATGCTTTGATTTCCAAAGTTTCACGCACTATCGCAACAATGTCTTAATTGTCGCCATAAAGTGTATCTTTAGTGTTACACTTCGAATGGGTTATGGAAATGTTGTTCCATTAAGGAATGTATGCTTTTCATGTGTTATGAGTGTTCAATGTTGTGTCGTTGAGTGAACTAACTATGTGATCATGTTCAAGTCTTGATTTTATTCACATTACCCTCATTGATCCAAAACTTCGTAAAAATTGGAAAAACTCCTAAATTGGCCACTCGGCCTCATCCAACCCTCCTCAACTATGCACTCCATGGTCTCAGTCCTCAAGTAACAACCTTGTCACTTAGCATTGTACAATTCACGGTCTCTCCCTCCCAAAATTGTGCAATTTGCAACCTCAATGCTCAAGCTCATCCCCTGAGTCCCATAACTACACAATATTTCTCTTCAACCAATATAACACTACACATTGTGAAGTCTCAATCCTCAAGCCTCTTTCTTGAGCTTCTAAAATGAACAATTACACAATCATCAAGTCTCCTTTCTTTCTAGTACTAGACATTTTGTAATTTCAATGCTCAATCCTAGGCATTGGCCTCTAAAACTACATAATCATTCCCTTCAACAAGGCCTAAACTATTCATTAGACAGTCATAGACCTCAAGCCCATCCCTTAAGCTCCTAAGATACATAACTACTCATTCAACTAGTTTATTCTTCCTTCACGAACTGCACAATTCACTGAAACAGTTCAAAGCCCCTTAGTCTGGATCACTAACACCCAAAATTATGCAATCTCCTTACCCAGTCCAGATTGAACTATGTATTGCATAGTGTCAAGGCTCAAGATTCACCCTTTAATACCCGATATATGCAATTGTGTAGTCAGTGAGCCTCTCCGTCATCTTGTCACATAGTTGCATCTTAGTCAGTGGATCATCATGCAACATCTGAGACTAGAGGTTTATTAGATTGATGTCTTCTTGTGATTAGTGGATTGCAGATGAAGGTACTATATCATGCTATGGCAAGATGATGAAGAAGGATATGGAGAAGCTGGACATGATATAAGACACCTATAGAACTGAAGAGATAAGATGATAATCAAGAGAGAAGATGAAAGAACACTAGAGTACAATTGAATATCAAAGATCAAGACCGCATGAAGACACCATCTGATTCACAATCCTTTGGAGGGTGGAAATGTAGAACAAAGCATGTCACTCATGAAGATTAAGCATTGTACATATGTTGTTGAAGAAAAAGGAGAATCAAGAATTCCTTGTCAATAGTCCCATGCCATGTCATGTCATTAGTCGTCATAGGCCATGTCATTCTTGTCGATTATGGAATTTATTATTTGAAAATGTATTTTAAAGTGGAAGTACAAAGGACATGTACAAAAGATGAAGAGTCATGTAAGGTTTAAAATAGGAAGTTAAACAGTCATGAGGGTAGTTAAAGAGTCACAAGGGAGGTGAAGCATCACCCCATTAGTTATATATATGACCTCATTGTATGAGCAAAGAAGCTTTCAACACAACTCCTCCTGCAAGGAATTAGAGAGACAAGCTAGCTCTTTTGGGGAGAAACAAGTGGCTTCAATGCTCCATTGTTGGAGCTAGTGGTGTTTATTTTGCACATGTGCCTTGAAAATTTTACTTAGTATCAAAAGCCTCATGGCTAGCACACTCTTAATGCATGGATTACGAATATTTCTAAGACTATTTTGTGAATGTTTGTAATTCATGTTTCCTTTCATATTTGCTAAAAGTAGTTAAACTATTTCAGTTATTTTGGTACTTATCATATTGAAAATGTGTTGTAATGGTTATTATTATTGTCATTTCCTTGTGGACTATTCCATTGGATATTATACATATATTTCTTATTGATTGGTTGTAATGACTATCACATCTTTGTGGACTATTCTATTAGATGTTAGATGTATCCTTATCATTTACATGTGTCCCTACTAGGGTGGTACTATTACCTCTCTCTTACACTCTCACTTTATTTTCTCGCTCCGTAGTGGAAGAATATTGACACACTTACAACAGAACACTCACTAGGAACACTTTCTTTTCGAAGCCACACGCACATTCCTCTCTCTTTTTGAGATTGAGGGCCAAGGAGAATTTTTAAGAAGACATGAAAACCAAACTGATACACTAGATGGGAATCCCATTCCAAATGGTGTGAGGTCTATTTTAAACTTCACATCAGGGAGACCCGCTTCGTTGATAGATTTCCAGCAACGTCAAGAAAATGGCACTAGAAGGAGGGGTAGATGACGAGTTGTACCTGTTGAGTATGTTTTGAATCTCTTATCATAAATGGCTCATCCTAAAATCATACCTCTAGGATGTGTTGCCAACCTATCTCCTAGTAAAATGTTAATCCCTAATGAGGATCTTTGTCACTTGTCTCAATTTAAGTTTAATGGCAAGGATGTAACACCCATAATCGAGCACATTTCTAATTTTCTTAAAATTTGTGAAAATTATGAAATCAATGATGAATATTTTACTTGTGTGGATTTCTTCCTCACCCTTGGAGGTCATGTAAATTGATGTTTTCATACCTTACTATATTCTTCCATCCATTCTTTTCATCATTTACTTAACGATATTTATCAAGCCTTCGATAGGTATGATTACTAAGATGCTCTTAAAAGAATCAGTCACCAAAGAATGAAGACTAATGAACCAGTTAAGAATTTCTCTGATCGATTCCTTCACCTTTGTTATGAATTCACTGAAGAAGAAATGGATTTGGATTTATTTAAGAAAAAATTTGAGAATTTGGTTCACATCTCTCTGCATGGTGAATTTGAGCCTCCTAATGTTTCTACTTTTCCAACTCTTATAAATCATGAGACACCTCTAGTTGCAGAGGAGGAATCTATGATTCATTTTGTTCCTTGTCCTCCTCCATTTTCAGTTCTAATGTGGGTGCCTCATTATGATGATAATAAATTTGGGAGATTTACTAACCAAATTCCTAATCCGTCTTCTCATTGTCCTTCTACTTTTCGACATTCTGATTCAATGGAGGAAATCCCAGAATGGCTCATGAAACCCATGGTGAAGGCTAACTCCTCCATTCCACAAGATGATGTCACTGTTCATAACTCTAGTCTTGAATCTGAATAGATTTATGTTATCCTCTATTATCTACATTCCATGAATCTTTTTACCGTGATCAACCTGATCAATTGACTCCACCAACTAGTTTTTCACACTCTCCTGATTTTCAAGTTGTTGGTTTAAATTGCAATTAGATGCAAGGAAGTCACATTACACACATAGAGTAGCGGGAAGGTGAAGATGATTTCAATATTTCTTCTCTTTTTCAAAATCCTCCATGTGAAGATGATGTTCTTCCATTCTTGGATGGTTTTCAATCTGTTAATCTCGATAGTGAATAAAATGTAACCAATTATTTTAATCAAATTGTACCCTTGGGCAAAAATCATTTCGATCATGATGACTTTGTTGATGTACACAGTCATGAATGCCATGTACATCATCTAATATTTTAGTTTCTCATGAAGAATTTACTTTAGATCTAGAATCTTATTCAGTCAAAGAATATATCCTTATTCAAACTTCCTCTTCATCTCAGTATCCCTTGTGCTCTACCATGTGTGATGTATCGACTTACAATGAAGATACTCCATTCTCTTCAAGTCTTTCATTCGATGAGTTATCTTATCAATTCACATAAGGTTGTGAGATTATCCATGATGAAAATGAAAAGAATCAAATCATTGAGTACCTTTCCATCCCTCATCATATCTTCTCTTGCATGAATAAAACTCTCCAAACCAACTTTCTCATAAAAGTTCTGTGATTCATACATATTCAGATTTGTCATCAAATGAATCTTTCAACTTGATTAATCTGGTTATTGAAGTTGAAAAATATGTTCAAGTTAGTGACAAATATGGATACCATTCAGTGACCAGTGGTCTTATTGAAAAACGTGGTAGAAATTATCCTCACATCATGCATGATCAAGTTCAAACTTTAGGATTTTATTTTACAATCCTTGATAGCTCCAGGACTTGTCAAGAACTCAAGGTATTTCAACATCTGTTGATGGTTATGTTAAGATTTTGTAACTCTGGTAAGCCCCCTGAGCTAAGTCAGATATGGTTTCTCTCACACAATCCTTCTCTTTACATGGTTTCACTTGATGTAAATTTCTTTTTGAAATATGTTTTGTATTTTAGATGTAATGTTTCAAGTTTTCAATATTCCACCTCTGATTACATTCAATAATCTTCTTCAGTTGATTCATCTTCATGCACATCTCTTGCATCAAACTTGTATTTGAAATTTTCATCTCTCTTAAAATCATGGAACTGTGAATTTGATCTCCTCAAAGATAATATTTGGTAGAATAAATCATATCCATCAGATTTATTTCATGATAAGTGGCTCCTAGTTTTTCTTGTGAATATCATATCATGAATCTTTTTCTTCATAGCACCTAAAATCCTCTTGAGTGCAAATGAATGCATGACTTATTATGCGAACCAAATTATTCTCCATTAAATATGTCTAATTGGTCTCATGTATTTTTTATGCTAGCATCCATTTTAAATTCTTTCGATAGTTACGGTTATTGTACAATTTGTCACAAGTTACAGGAAAATGGTTTGTCACATTCACCTTGTGAGGAATTTAGTATATTGTTCAGAGAATTCATGGAGCTATTTCAATTGATTTATCTTCATTAACTACTAATTGGAAATTTAATGCTTTAATTAGTCCATCTAATCATAATATTAGCTGTTATTCATTTTATCATTTTCCCACCAATATAATTGATGATAGTTGTTTCACATTGATTAATATTTATCGTTTATCTCACCACTCAAATACTTGTCAAGTAGCTAAGGCATGTCAACCATTGCTAATGGTTATGTCAGGTCCATATTACCTTGAGAAGCCTTATCACTATGATCATATCTATTTTCCCTCACAAAATTCTCATCTGTATCTTGTGATTTTAATTGAATATTCATTATTTCAAAGCTTTCAACATTTTCAAGACGATTGTTTCAAATTTCATGATTGCATCGCAGGATGGTTGGAGAAATCTTACTTGGCAATCTCCATTAAAAAGAACTTGTTTTTTCCTTTTCTCATGATTACTAAGTAGGAAAACACATAAGAAGGTACATTCACAAGAGATCTTCAAGGTTTGTTTGATTATGGTTTCCCTCAAAAAGCTAAGAATGTGAACTAGATAAAATTAGCGGTTGTGACACATATTTCTGCCCACCGATAAGACCTTCCTTTTTTTGTGCAAGTTCTTCAAGCTGTCATTTTTTCTCTTTAACATTACTTTATATATGTTTTAATTTATCATATCTTTCTCATTGTACATCGAAAACAATTATGGTGGATTCATCAGAAATTTAATTATACATCACCCTTACCTTCTAGTTGTTAGGTTAGAAGTAGGACTAATTGAATTCTAGTTTCCCCCTCTCTTGTATTTATTTTGCACTTATTTTATTTAGTCTTTCTTTTATTTTATTACTTTGGTCTTCCATCATGCTTTAGTTTAGCCTATTTTTTCTTATGCTTCAATCTTTCTTTCTTGCTGTGTAATTTATTTTCCTTTTGTTCTTTAAATAAGACTTTGTATGAAGTGTGTCCTATTTGTGCTCAAAAGACAATGTGGAAAAATAGAGTACTTGGTGGCTGTGCAACATTTGCATAAATCTCCATCCTTCTTCCTTTTCTTCATTGCACATTTTGGTTAATGATGTTCTGATGGAAAATGATCCATTTGTAAGGAGAGTTTTGTGTCAAACCATGATACCTATCTCTATTCTAGGAAATATTATGCCTGCACTTGACTCTTTATGTTTTGGTATTTTCACACTTATCCAGTTAGTAGAGGAAGAAAAAGGTAAAATTTTGAATGATGAAACCTAAATTAGAGGTATTTATATGGTCCTCTAAAATAACAACCTCTCCTACTATCAATAAATCAGGATCCCTCTTCTGCCCATAAAATGAATAAATACCTATGCATATTCCTCTTTAAATATATAAAGAAATGTGAAATAAGAGAAATGCTTCCTATGTAGAGAGGTGAATCAAGTAACTTCAGTGTGGAACTATCCAAGTTCTCTATAAGTGAAGCAATGTTTGGGTTCCTTTCGTGACTCCGTCGGGGTACTGCCCAGGCCTCCTCATAGCAGAGCAACCCTGGAGATGAAAACCTGTACTATGAAAATCTAAAGCTCTTGGGCTATACTACCCATTCCAATTTAAAATATTAGGATATCATGGATATTATGTTTATGTTTAACTGATGGGGAACCAAGGGTACCATGTTTATTCACAACGTAAGTGTGGAGGAAAAAGTGATTTTCACGATGAATCAATACTCCTTGAAGAAATAAGACCCTACACGAAAGAATTGACTAAGAAAGAGAAGTGGGAGTTCTACCAGTGTGTCACCAAGTGTTTTCACTACAATAAACACCCTCTAAAATTTTATCACACTTAAATTTTGGAGCCTAATGTGGATATTGTGGTTGGGCATTCTATGGTTACTTCTTGATCAATCGAATTGTTACTTCTTGATCAATCGAATTCACTTACTCACATATGCTCAGTTTGCAATGAGTTCATGAGCGCATTGTTTTACACGAACTTGAGCAAGGATAGAAAAATTGATCAAGATAGTGTTTGTGCGATGCTCAACGCATGTCAACATTCAATGCACACTATTATTGATAGCCCTTCACTTTTGGGTGTGTTTGTAAGTATATTTCCAAACTATCTTTTGTGTACCTCCACTTTCAGAAGTTTATTTTCCATCCTTAGGAATGTCACATTTGCCTTCTTTAACTTTAATCAATGTCATTTTCATGTTATCTTCACTATGGAATGTGTCACTTTCACTTTCGCTCATATATTGGAAGTATCTTTCATGCTTTTAACTTCATATAATAAATTTCATATTTTGGAATGTGGAGTGTTGCACAACAAAGGAAATCAATTTTTGGTTTGTTTCATGGGGAAATATTTGTGATAATGAATTTTTATTATCATATAGACATGTTATGAACTCATTTCCAAAGTTTCACACACTGTCACACAAGTGTCATCATTGATGTCACAAAGTGTATCTTTCGTGTTGCACATGCAATGGGATGTTGCTATCTTATTTCATTGAGGAAGGTATGTTTTTCATGTTTTTATTATTAATTCATGTTTTATCATCAAGGGATGTAAGTGTGTGATCATTTTCAAGTATTTATTTTATTCAACTTACTCTCACTGATCCAACACTTAGTCAAAATTGGAAAAAATCTTGACTGGGCCACTCAGCCTCATCCATCCCTCCTCAACTGCACATTGGTTGGTCTTATTCCTCCAATAACAACCTTCTCTCTTGGCACTGCATAATGTGTATTCTCTACCTCCCATAACTGCACAATTTACAACCTAACTGCTTAAGTCTATCCCCTGAGTCTCAATACTGCACATATTGAAGTCTTAGCCCTCAATCCTCAATCTTGAGCTCCTGAAATATGTAACTGCATAATCACCTAGCTTCCTATTCTTCCAGTACTGGGAATTTTGTAATTTCACTATTCAAGCTTGGGCCATGGCCTCCAAAATTCCATAATCATTCCCTCCATCTACTCTTAAACTATGTATTGCACTACTTGAGACCTCAAACCCATCCCTTGAGCTCCTGATTTGCATAGTTTCATAGTAACCTAGCCCCTTATTCCTTCTTGAACTACTTAGTTGGCTGAAGAAGTTTAAAACCCCTCATCCGACGTCACTAACTCCAAAAAATGTATAATTTGCTTTCCTACTCCAGCTTGAACTGTGCTTTATGCAGTCTTAAGTCTCAAGGTTCACCCTTGACAACCTAAGTTGCACAACTATGTAGTCACTAAGCCTCTCCCTCATCCAATCACCTGGTTCCAGCTTACTTATTTTATCATCATGGAAAATCTGAGACTAGGGGTTTATTAGACTAATTTCATCTTGTCATACATGCATTACTCTATCATGCTATGGAAATATGATGAAGAAGGAGATGGAAAAGGAGTAAATTATAGAAGAAAACTATGGAGGTGAAGAGATAAGATGATCATCATGCGAGAAGAGAAAGGAACACTAGATTACAATAGAAGATAAGAGATCGAGACCTAATGAAGATTCCATCTAATTCAAATGGGTTGGAGGGTGGATATGAAGAACAAATCATCTCTCTAATGAAGATGAAGCATTATACATCTATTGTTGAAGGCACATGACAAACAAGAATGTCTAGACATTTCCATGTCATCAAGAAGGTCTTCTTAGTAGTGTCATGCCATGTCATGTCATTCATGTGACATTATGAAATTTCTTATTCGAAAATGTATTGTAAAGTGGAAGTACAAAGGTCATGTACAGAAGATGAAGAGTCACATAAAGTTTAAAATTCATAGGAAGTTAAATATTCATGAGGGTAGTCAAAGAGTCACAAGGGAGGTGAAGCATCACCCCATTGGTTATATATACACCATCATTGTATGAGAAAATTAATTTTCACCTTGGCTCCTCTTGTAAGGCATTAGAGAGACACACTAGTTCTTTTGGGGATAAATGTGTGGCTTCAATGCTCTGCTATTGGAGCTAGTGTGTTCATTGTACACATGTGCCTTGGAAATTTTACTTAATATCAAAAGCCTCATGGCCATCACATTCTTCATGCATGGATTATGAATATTTGTAACATTATTCTGTGAATGTTTGTAATTCATGTTTGCTTTCATCTCTGCTAAAGTAGTTGAATTATTTCAGTTATTATAGTACTTATCATATTGAGAATGTGTTGTAATTGTTACTATTGTGGTCACATCTTACTGTGCTATTCCGTTGGATATTAGATAGATATTTCTTATTGATTGGTTGTAATGCCTGACACATCTTTGTGGACTATTCCACTAGATGTTAGACAAATCCTTCTTGGTTACATGTGTCTCTACTAGGGTGGTACTATAACCTCTTTCTTAGAGGCTCGCCTCCTTTTCTCCCTCCACAGTAGAAGAAACATGGCACAGTTAAAATTGAACACTCACTAGGAACACTTACTTTCTTTTCAAAGGCACACACATGATCCTCTCTCTTGCTGATAGGTAGAGCCAAGGAAAATTTATAAAGTGCATGGAAACTAGTCTGATACTACAAATGGGGCTCCTTTTCCAAATGGTATGAGGTATAATTGGGACTTCACATTAGGGATACCCCCTTGGTTGACGAATTTTTGGCACCGTTAGAGTAAGGGATTTTGTGGGGGTTTCAAATCATTGGCTACTTTTTCCAAGGAATATACCATTATATTTTTCTCCCTAGGTAGAAATTGAATAGTAAATTCTAGAAATAAGTTTTTTACTACATCCCACACTTCATTTCTGTAATATTTTAGTCCGGTATTCTTGTTTTGGAACTCAATCTATTTCACATTTAGTTCAAGATCTCTAAAAATTGTTAAACATTCAATTTTGAGATCTCTAGTATCTTGTAGGTCCAAGACCAATGCTTCATACTCCACAATGCTTCAAGGGGTTTCAAAAATACTCCTTATTCATTTCCTTCCTTGAGGAGGGTCCATCAAATTACAACTTCTACACACAACCAACTTTTATTTGTTGTTGACTTGCCTCTAAGGGAATTTCCACTTGGATATTCTACCTAATGATCATCCAATTTTAGCAAAAAGTGTGAAACATATTTTTCTTGACCATATGGTATAGAGTTATATGAGTTATCTATTATGTGATAATTTTTACAAACCTATACTCTCTATACAGTCTATGCTCTTCTCCACCAAATAATGGCATAATGGAATATGTAAGGTCTAGTTTGATTGACCCACCAAGATTCATTCCTCGGGATGTATAGAGGATCACACTAAATCTTGCAGGAATGTCTACAAGCATAATGTCAATTACCATTCTCTTCACAAGAATCTGAGCCAAGTTGAGTACCAGATCATTGATAATCTTAAAGCATTTGACTCTTTTGAAATCAAAGGAATACAAGCCCTTGTAAGGTTTTGTTACTTGCAGGCCTAATTGCTACATAATAGTCGAAGATATAATATTGTGAGAGGCTCATGAATAAGGAATGCTATTATGTGACAATAAGTCATGGACCAATAAGGTAACATGGAATGGAGGTGTGGAGGGGCCTTTCTCCTTTGCATGGTGGCTAAACATGACCATAAGGACTTCTTCCTGAATTTAGAAGCTTGTTTTTGATAACTAGGTTGTTCCAACAATGAGTGAAGGGAGTGGATATCTTGACCTTCTCTAGCAATTTTTGTAAATTGAAAATAATGTGATTCATATCCGTATTCATCGGCTGAATGAAATATTTGTTCTCTTGATGTATTGGATTTGTTTGCACTGGTATTTTATCGGCATTTATAGATTCATAATTGGAATCAATAGGGTGGGAGGTTTCTCCTTTAGTTTGTGAATCAGGTTGACAAGTTTCTTTGCTTTATTAGTAGGTTATGAGGGAGCAGATTGGATGTTTACTTCACTTTGATCCTGTGTCTAGGATATTTTTATGGATCCGAAAAAATATCTCCTATGCAATTTTGCTTGCATGAAATTAGTGAACTGCTTACAACATGCATCTATCTCTTCTTTGTCAAAAAGGATGTTCTACTCATCCTCATCCCCTCAATGTGCTTCTATTTCATTCTCTCCTTCTGAGAGAGTATAGTATTTGTTATCTTGAATTTCAATAGCATCATCAATATTTTCCTAAGGATAATCTTCAAAATATAGGGGTGGTTGTATTTGGTATATTTTGTCCTTTCTTTCTCTTTGAAATAGCTACGAAGGAGGTATCCTATATTGGTGATTGAAATTTCTATTAGGGCCTTGATGAATCCATCGAGGAGGGTTTTTATTTTCCAACTCTAACTTCACGAGTTTATTCAAAAGGTTTATAATCAACTTATTCATCTCATCTAGCTTCTACTCTTAGTAATCCCTTTCTTGGATAGAGGAGTTGGCTTCTTCTTTTCTTATTCTTCTATCAGCCTGTTCTCTCTTTCCATTCAACTAACCTGGAGATGAAAAGTTTGCTTCAATTTCCAGCACATCGGGCTAGATCTGGTCTAGTGTGTTGGATTTCCTCGTCGAGGGTGGACCTGAAATCTGCGTCAAAGGCTTGGAAAAAACCACCTTACCTACTTCCTGGGGGTTTAATCTCAGCAGAGAAGCTATTATACAACTTATTAAATATTTTAATGAGCTCCATGACATATTCATTGTGTCTTTCCTTTATTGCATTAAACTTAGTCAAGGAATACCCATGGTATTCCTTCTCTCCCCATTTCTACATAAAAGTGTACTCCAATTCATCCCTAGTGTTGATTAAGTTATTTTGTAAGGTCTTAAACAATTTTCTAGCCTCTCCATTTAAGGATTGAACAAACAGTCTTAGGACTACATTTAAGTGGTCTACATTCAAGTTTTCAACAAATGCAAAGAAGGTATTTATGTGTTCTTGAGTTGTGACATCATTTTCTCCCACCAATCTAGGTAGGAGCTTGAGATAGTTTTGGGGCATTGCATTCAAAGGAAGCTATAGATTAAGTGGTGCATATGTATTAACTAAAAATACAAGGACAACAATATTTTGCAAAGGGGTTTGATAAAGATTTATTGTAGGGCCTAGATGAGAGGTTTCGTGAACGACACTGTATAATACTTGGTGCAAAATAATATTGGGGGTTTGATATGTAATAGTAATGAAAATATATTTGACTTCTTCAAATTCTAGGAAGGTATGATGTGCAAAAGGATCATAAATAATAGAGGTTTCTTCAGAGTTAAGTTGTGAGAAGTAAAAGCCAAGTGGAGGAAAATTTTATTATGAGAACTCTAAAACTTTGGATAAGGTTTCATGATATTTTATCTCATCTTTCTAAGACCTATAAGTTGAGGTGTATGGTGCATAAAAAAAATGATCTGGATTCTTAGTGTCTTTTATCTCCAAATTATCTTGGAGACAATTATTTCTAGGCCAAAGATTGGAGGCATTTTCTACTGCAAGATATCTGAATGGTTATGAGGCCTCGTAAAATCTAGTGTTATAATTTGAGGACTGTTCTAGCGAGAAATATCAACAAACACTTCCTTCATTCACCCTACAAAAGGAATGTTCAAAAATAATACCCAAGGAAATATATTCTAATTTGATCCCCCAGCAACGACACCACAAGATGTTGTCACTTCTGGAGACAACCCCCAGGTTGAGAAGAATAGTTAGTGCATAGGAAATCTTAGAGTCTCTCATAGATGAATCATTATTGTTGCATAGTTGAAATACAAAAGGATTTAAATCTAGTTCAATAATCTTACTCATAGACGAAACACATTACAAACATTGTCAACATTTTGTTCCAAATATTTAAAGTTCAGCAACGGTGGCCTACACACAAATAATGAAACTTCTTAACTTTTGTAGTATAGGTGGGGGAGGAGATAAAAGAAGTAAATATGGTACAGGGGGGATAAATCTATAATCTTGTGCAAAAAACTTTAGAAAATAATGTGTATATGAAGTAAATTTAATTAGAAACCATGGAGTGCATTTTAAGCCTTTTAATCTTACATTTATAGGTATTGCCTGCCATAGAATGACATAGATAAATATGACATAAAAGATTGAGTTCAAATAGCTATAATTACACAATTTCTAAGAGGAAAGAGACACATGAAAATGATAAATAGATACATGAACACATACTTCACATACCAATATTTATAATAACCAAAATCTTCCCCATTAGTCTTTTAGAACAACATACATGTCTCAGAACTTGTAAAACTTATAGAATATTGCAGTCTCTAGATTACAAAGTCAAACCATTACAAATGAGTTCCTCTTCGCTTCTATAGGAAGAGTCCTAGAAAAAACATGTACAAAATATCTTGTAATGCAACAAATGTCTAAATTAATTAGTTGTGCTATTGTGCCAAAGGCCTAAATATTCCACATATTATATAAAAACTTCATTCTTTCTTGAAAATAAAATATTTACAAAATTTCCAAAATGGTAGAGACATCATCATTCCAAATCAGAAATATTTTCACTACTGGTTCTCTTCATCCTTCTGAGTGCACCCATGCTCCACTACATGGGCTCATGGTAGGTTAACTAGCTAGTTACATGTCTACCACAAAATTGGGTTGAATGTAGGAGTGTGAAGAAGGGTATTGTAGGCCATCCTTAAAATTGTGATCTCAGTGTAATTTGGCTTGGCCATGAACTAGGTCTTCACGAGCCATAACATCTAGAAATATCTCTATAGATAACTCACTATGGTGTTTCATTTGAGGGTGATAATCTTCTCATGTGATGATTCCACCTTTCTCTTTGCCTTAACTAACAATTTCTCACATTGCTCCCATGGTAGCAATTTTCCTTAGAAACACCAATAATTAAGTAACCCTACTAACTTTTTATCAATGGTTTCTCTAAATGGCCCAATGGGTTTCTTCACAGGTGCTTTTTACTTCCCCTTCGATTTCTTCATTTCTTCCTAATGAGGGTGGTGGATAATTTCTTGGTAAGCGGAGGGAATATAACATCGTGAGTGCATGGAGATTTTCACTCTATTTGGAAGTTGATTGGAGGTGGATGTAGACAGAAGAAATGGATATATACTGAACAAATTTAAGTAGACAAATTTTAATTACAATGAATGCCATGTGGGGTGAAATGGTAGGTTCAAGGAGATTTCCAACAGGAAAAGGAGGAGATGGAATGGGTGGAGACATGTGAAGGAATTAGATTGGGTGGAGGAAAAGGGAGTAGGGGGATGAGTCAAATAGTCCCATGCTTGGTTTCTAATGTTCCCAACCACTGTTGTGGCCTCTATGCTGGCATAACAAGTGGCAGACCCATCTTATCTTATCTAATGGGTTTCTTTGTAAAGTTGGAGGTAAGGCTCGACCCCATAGAATTAATATTAATCATTGATTTGTGGATGTTACTTTATTGAATCTAGACTTCCTAGGGAAATTCTTGGCTTAACTGTCGTGCTTGTTTACTCATTAGAGCTTCTCTCAGGTACGATTACCTCAAGATGGGGGATGAACCACCCCACAAGTGGCTACTTTTTAATCATTTTTATTTGAGAAATGGGGGAAGTCCCAATACCTCTTTTTGAATCCTCCATATCAAAAATGGCATCGCTTACTACTAATGTGGAACTTCGATGCTCTGGTACTTTATCCCCCTGGCCCTCAGAATCTAGAATCCTTCAAAAAATTATTTAACTGAAGATTATAGGGTTCCAAGGTCGTGGGGTCTAGGGCTCGAATTTTTTTTATTTGGTCCCATAGGTAGTTGGCCTCGATTCTGAAAGTTGACCATCCTTGGCCCCTAGTCTCGGTTTCCTTTTCAAATTGACTTTATAACAAGTTATGAGACTGGGATATCAAAGATTTTGGCTTTTATGGGCCCAACTTTGATTGTCCCTCTATTTTTGTTGAAGGGGCCAATTTCGCACGTTTTATACTGATGGAAAGATTTTCCAAAGAATGTTCTAATTGATTGGGTACAATATGGTCTTTGATCTCTTATGCTACTTTAATAATGGCTCAAAATTTTGACATGCTTTGCACCTCAGCCTCTTTTATATATGAAGAATAAGAGGAAAGAAGAGGAGGGTACAATAGGATCCATAATATCAAATAGAGGATCTTGACACCAGTACAAAAGCTTGTGCTAAAGGAGGTGTCACTCTGTGAGTATCTCCAGAACTACTAGACTTCTAGGAAGTTCGTTGAACACTATAGAATGGTGGAATAAGTTGAATATGGAGAGAACCCTTGGGATCTAAATATCCTCAAGCCTAAGGTGGAAATGAAAGTGAATGGGCTAGAGCTAGACTCTATTGCACCAAATTACATGAAGTCTATCAAAATGTGCAAGGTAAGTATTGATACTAGATATAGTCCTAATTTTGTGGTGATTGTAAATTATTATGATCAAGCAACTATTAAAAATATCTTTGACCTACTATGTGGGTATTAAGATTTTTTCCCAAAAAAAATTCTGATATAAAGGGGATAATGGGTGAATAAGATGAGATGAGAATCACTCTAAAGTTATGTGCAAAAATAGTTCGTCGAAGACCCTACCACGTTAATCCCATTTTTAAGAAAAAAGTGAGGGAGATGATTCACAAAATGCTAAAACCATGTACTATTGAGCCATTCAAAGATTCGAAGTGGACCACTCCCATGGTGGTGTAGTTGAAGAAAATAGGTAAAATTTAGATCTGTGTAAATTTCAGGAAGTTGATTAATACCTATGTGTACAATCTATTCCTCACCCTATTTATATATGAGGTCTTCAAGAATGTTGAAGGGAAATAATCCTATTCATTTATAAGTGGCTTCTTGGGATATCACCAAATCATAATTCCTAAGAAGGTTCTTCAAAAGACCACATTTATGAGAGTGGGGCTGATTTTAGTACATTCTCATGTAGAAAAATCTATATTTCCAAGTCTTTATATTATTGTAGTGATGAGGCTTGTAGATTCCAACACATTCAAGTAAATATTGGCAAATATACTACACTTGGAAGAGGAATTTATAGTATGATTTCAACAAAATGTGTATAAAATTAGGTGAAAGGAATGGCATGTTCTCCATATCAAATGGAAGTAGTTTCAATATTAGTGATTTCGTGATAATGTATGAAGAAAAGTTTATGAAGAACCCTCATATATTTGAAATTCACTACTTTGTTTCCTATATCATTATTTATGTCATTGAGGTAGGGGTAGTGTAGTTGGAGAAGTTAAATGGAGAGCCACTAAATGTATTGTAAATGGGAGTAATATGAAGATGTGTAGATATAGTCTCTCCTCAACCCAATGATAAGATTTATATATATTAAAAAAAGGTTATTTTATAATGTTATTTTTGTTTGCAGGCAAAATTTGCATAGCATGGACCATGGCAAGGTAGCAAAAATGACCTTGAGAAGACAATATTCGTTGTTGTAGAAATTAGTTGGCACATCATGTGTGATAGCCTCACGCTAATTCCCCTTCATTATAAATATTTAATATACTTTGATTTTAATTAGAAAGGTCTAATAATTCGGACTATGATTCCAGTTCTTGGGGAGGAGATTGTTTTGGATTAGAAGGAAGCTTGATTGTTTCATGATAGCCATGGAAGACTAGTAGGTGTGTGATTAGATGGACTAGTTATTTCATTAATCTAGTTGGATAGGAAGGAACCTTGGAAAAATCGAAAAGGAAGAGAGTAAAAGAATTTAAGTGTTATGGGTCACATTGGTAGGTGGTGTAGGAATTTATAGGGTAAGTTCCTTAGATAGAACACCAAAGGACACCGCTTACAAATAGATCATATATCAATACACCAGTATTTTGACGTGGTTAAAACCCTCAAAGAGGGAAACAGTCCATGACCTGAGCCAACGCTACCACTTCAGGAAATCTATTAATAAAAGAATGAAAATTTACATAAGCTTCTCTCCTAAATGGTTAACCTACAATGACCCTCCATGTGCTTTAAAAAGAGTTCATGGACCAATCAGGTGCCAAGCCACAGATCAAGTGTCGGTAATACCGAGGAGAGAATGAACCGTCGAATCACTACATATCGTGACCATCGGATTGTAAGCTATAAATGCACATAGTAAAGAAACACACTTTACCCAACTCTATACTAGACCAAGTTATACTTAACTATTCGTATGTGTCAGAATATTCTAACAGGTGGGCAAACCTACAGTGAACCAACTAGGAAGCTAAAGGGATAGTTGGCACAACAGTCTCACCAAATCATAATAATTCAGAGAAATAGTGTGACCAAGAATCAAAGGGGGGTGATATAGAATGTACACACACACAACCATATATAGTTTCAATAACATTAGTTTCAATAACATTACTACATAAGCATTACAGAATTAGATATATAATGAACATATAATATCATTTACAAATGATGGCATTCACAATTGCACAATTATATGGAAGAAAACTTGAAGAACATTATTAAATAGAAGGGAGAATTACAACCCAGTTTTCTAATCTAGCATCATCCTCCCAGCATCAATCCCTCTTCACCTCATGAAATAGCAAGATCACACCAACAATACAATGCTCTCTCCTCAAATACAAACTATCAGCACTTCCATGCAATTCACAATATTCCAGCCTCTAGATCTCTTAGATGAAGGATCCATTTATAGATGTGTGCAAGGGTGTGAGTCATCTCTGGGTTTTGATTAGTGTCATTCCATTTGTTACAATTGGTTCCACTTGTATCTTTATTAGATCTCTTATTCATCCCTAGGTGAATTCAGAAAGGCAAGTTTCATAGGAGAAGTTTCTAGAAGATTCCATGAGGAACCATATAGAAAATTGTCTCGAACATTTGTCCATCCTTGCCCATCACACCCTATAGAAGGCCTAATCTATATGCATTGCACCTGAGGAGTGTACCACTCAGTATGCATCGCACCTGGCCAGTGTAGTAGTCAGTATGGTTTAGTTTAGGCCATTTCTAAATGGTTTCTTAGGTGGAGCTTTTGGGGAATGTTGTAATCAGATGACCATGTTCTTTTAGGGTATGAAACAACTCTTTTAGGGTTTGATAATCCCTAGTTTATTGACATGTAAGTTTAGGGTTGAAGTGCCAAAATATGTCTACAACAATTTCCCCCTAAATCATGAAGTCGTAAATCTTGATGTTGGGTGAAATGCTTTAGCATGAGGATCCAAGGTTTTAAACTGGAAGGTGACCTACATTATCTACAATATAATACATCGTCATAATATAATTTTCATGATCATAGCCGAGGTGGGCATTTCCATGCTTAGATTTATAAAATCATTTCATGTACATAGATCATATAGTCGTCTATAGATGCAGATTGATGATTCTTCAGATGTAGAGTCATCATCATTGGTTTGGATGACCATCTGTTCAGTGCCTTTGTACATTTGATGTTTTTATATCCCTGAATATATCATAGCCTTGATGGATGGAACTATATCTGGGGTCTTCAAACGCGTTCAATATTCACCCTATGTATAAGTCAATCCATGTGAAGAGATGTTCTGAAGTCGAACGTGGAAAGACATAACCTGATTACCAGCTAATAATGTGAGATGTTAACAGGCATGATAGGAATCATCGATAATGATAATGACCCTCAAGGTACTACAGTACAATTCATGTGGTGTGAATATATGATCCGATGTCAAACACCATGCAAAATATTTCGGTTGAAGGCCATTGATGTCAACCTGTGGCCGGAAGTGAGAAACTCGCTATTGAGGTATGCAAGCTTCAAAGCACTAAAAGTGGTGTTTCTAAGTCAACTTCTTGGATAATGAGTTGATGTCAACAAGAAGTGACTCGTCGTAGGAGGGCCTTGATGTATCCCACATATACGACACGAAATGAAGCAAATGATTTTCTGGAGGTGAAAATGATCTGATGACACAATGTTCAAGAATGGCGGTCATGAAAAAATGAAGGTTGGAGGTATTGAAATGGATGAGACATTAACTAGATTATGGTTTCTCAATTGAATGACTTCTCTTGAACATGTCAATGACACTGAGAGGGATTGGTAGTGTTAACCCAAAAAGATGGATGGTGTGAAAAACCAATGCTGAGATGATTAGAGAACAAAATAACCAAACCCAACTCAATAATGGTGATGGAGTGAAAGTGTCATGTTCAAGAGCAACCTGCTATCATAAGTTCTTCAAGTCTTTTCCCTTTTCCCCCATCATTACTGACCTGTACCTCTTTATTTTTGTCAAGCTTGAGGAGGATAACATATGCTTGTTCTATAATTTTCCCTTCAGACAAACCTGTCGCTATGTTTTAATGAGTCTAGCGACAATGAAACTTGGCCTTGTCTAGAATTGACAAGTTTTTCACTATTGTTTTAACAAGTTTAAAGACAAGGATAACTTGGTCCTTTTCATGTTTTGAGAGTTTGAAAAGGGAAAAAAAGGGAACTCCAGTAGTTCTTTTTCATAAAATAATCCCTCAGGTCCGGAAAAGGATAAAATAATACAAAAGGGATGACTTTTCTGATCACTTTAATGAGCTGAAAAGACAAGTGCTCGAACTTTTTTGTGAGATAATCCCTCAGGTCTAAAAAATATTAAAATGTATAGTAGGGATGAAATTTCCAAGCACTTTAATGAGCTAGAAAGGCCAATTGCTTGACAATATTTCCATATTTAACGAGTCTGAAAAGGGTTTAAAGGAGACTCAATTTTGAGGAAGGAGTGGTATCTAGGGTAGCAGCTAGTTCCGGGTAAGCTTGGAAATTCTCAAAACATGGTGACTTCTGTGAAGAGGTTGGCTAATAATACCACTCATTGCAATTGTTCCCCACAAAGGGTAAACAACCAAGTGGAAGCATATGATCGGCCAAAGAGATGGAGGTGATGAGAGGTACACAACCAAGGTTGAAGAGGCTGATATAACGACAATCACAAAGGTTAATTACTAAAGGTGGGCTCATTTTTTGACGAGTTTCAACCGTGGGGTAATTATGCTCGGTTTTGGTTTCGTTTTTATGAAATCTTGAAATGACAAATCTAAAAATTGAAAATGGGAAAAAAGGTTTGCATGCCCCTAGCGTGATGAAAAGGAGAACCTCCTGTAACCATATGGAAAATACGGTGGTTAGGAAGGATGGTTTCATCTAGAAGACAAAGCACTTCCTTGGCTTCGTCCAAGATAGACAAAGGTGAATGGTGTCTCAGACCAATCACATAACCTACAAGGAAACTTATCTTTTCAACTAGGTTCATCCCCCTAAGCTTCGTTACATTCACTAGACCACTCATGGCAATTAGGTGGATGATATGAAGGTTCAAGAGATACCGTTGATGTAAAAGGACCATTTAGGGATGATGACTGACTTGGAGCTATGTTTGAACTTGAAAATGAACACTGGTCAATGGTGACAATCTTGCCTTCATGCAGGAAACATATTACTCAGAAGAGTGTTGAAACAATAGCCTCCATGTTATAAACATAGTCACATCCAAGGAGTAGATTATAATCTAATGGTCTTGAGACTATCATCATGTTCAAATGAACTATTTCCTTCTCAAAGTGATCAGTAACTTAGGCATAATCTCTAATGATCGACTGCTTCCTTTGTTCAAGCCTGACAAATTCTGTGTAACAGGCATAAGCGATGGCGAACCAAGCAATTTCCAAGTAGTTGAGGAAAGGATACTCACTAATGCCCCTTCATATATAATAGTGCCAGACATGATCATTTTACGAACTTGTACTATGATCTAGAAAGGTACATAAGAAGGAAGGTGGGATCTTGCTAGTCGATTCCAATCAAAGGAAGTGACTAGACTACTTGGAGGGGGTACCGCATAAATGGTAGAAATAACTGCTTGAGTTACAAGAGATGGAGGGTTTTCCTCTTGTCTAGATGGAATATGTGGATTTCCCCCAACATCGTTACAATTTGAAGTAACAAAAACAATTTGAATGGTATCATTATCACTCTCTTTGGGAAGGGTACGATCATCTGAAGGTGAACTTTGTTCAATTGTCACCTTGACCTGTAGAATTTGGTCGGGTATAGAGTCAGAAGATTCACATTCAGTGAGAGTTGTTTCAACCAATGTTTGATTTATATCAGTTGGTTTTTCAACTAGTAAACGACTTGGGGATAGTTTCTTATAGCCAGATGGAAGTCACTGCGGTGAAGCAGGATGGTTATCCAACACTCTTTTGGCTTCATCCAAGAAAGGAAAAAGGTGAAGGGTATGGTTACCTTCACATAACCTACATGGAAATCTAACCTTTCTCATCTGTCCATGAACTTTACTATCACTAGTTGAAGGTGTGTTATCAACATGATCTCTAGAAGTTGATGACACAGGATGTCGTGAATGGGAAGACCATTATTTCAAGTTCCAAGGAAAGTAAGGATAGTCTTGAGAAAAATTGCCACCCGCACAAATTACGCATGGAAATTTGGCTTTGGAAAGTATAATGTGCATATTTTCACCAGATGATGCATTCAAAGAAATGGTTGCTTGGTTTCCCCCTTGCTAAATTGGCTTCTCCTTCTTCTCCTCTCCTTTCTTCTTCTTCTTAGCCACCTAGTTACTAACATCACTACTTTCACAAGCGAAGAGGAATAAGAGGAGGGAGAAAAAAATGAAGAAGAAGGTGAAGGGTCAAATTTAGTATCAACTAGAGGCCGATTCGATTGTGGTGTAACGAAGGCATTTTGAACCACTGAGGTTGAAAACAACCATGCTGGCAGGCCAACGGTAATTCCTAATAGGGACAATTTGGCCATATAGGGAGCACCAACATTTCCCCGAGAGGAAAAAGGACTAGGATTCGCCTCAAAAGGGATTCCTTGATTGGTAGACTCTGGATTCATTGCCATATGTCTCAACCTAAAATCAACTGAGGAACAGGGGTGTTATTCTGAATTTAATTAATTTTATTGATGCTTTGAAACAACTTTTCTATTTTAGTTTTTAAGAGTCGAGAAAAAGCTAAATATGACTCTAGTTGCCTTCGATTTTTAATGATCCTGAAGTGAAAAGTGCTCAAATGGACCTTTTCTTTTAAAGAGTAAAAAAGGAATGAAAGTGACTACTCTAGAAAATCTAGATAGAGGGATGACCAAACTAATCACAAAACTTCAATATACACCTTGGTGATAAATTAAAGAGAAATTACCAAGAACTTATGTACGACAGTCAATCTTCCAAAATGTTGTGTTCAGTGCATTGTGATCAATAAAGTGGTAGACTCGGCTTCCTATGGATAAAGGATATAATCCTATTGTGGTCTCCCATTATATAGGTGACGGTACGAGGAGCACAAGTCCGTGCTAGAACTTGTCGTATCAAGGAGGAGGAATCACCCAACCTTCGATGAAAATGATTGTTACTAGTTTTTACGACACCAAAACATGTCTCTAGCCTAGACCTCTAGATCTATTGCGTTATGTTCCAAAGTGTTGTTAGGTTCATTGAAATTTATTTTAGAGTTGATCTTGTTTAAATTTTTCCTTTCAATGGTTCACCGCGTGATGTTGATTTGAAATTCCCAAAATGTAATCTACAATGATAAACAATCTTTGTTTATTTTGAGAAATGAAAATCCCAACTACTAGAGAAAGATGATTACAATTCTTTCAAACAAACAGGAAATAGCACACACTAATGCATTTTCCTAAATCATTTTTCACATACAAACTAAATGCAAATGCAAATGCATGTATTTGTTTTTTGTTCTCCCTAATGTAAAAATGCCAAAAAAGAAAACTAAATGTAGCAAAGATCTAAAATATTTCTTTCAAAATGACATTTTCGACAATTTCTTCCTCAAAAGAGAAAGGAAGACTAAATGACACTTTTCAATTTTGAATAAAAAATGCTTTCGACACTTTGAATATCAACAAATCAAACCAAATACACAATGAAAAGTTCAAGCAACTATCCAGGGAAGGAAGAATCCATGACACTTCTCTTTTTGACACAAAATGGCAGTTATGACAACTTTTCGACAAAGGATTGTAAATGATGGACAAATACATAAAAACATCTACTAATCCTAATCTAATGGAGGTTGATCTATGTGATGCAAGTAGGTTTCAGTAATGAGGCATTGTTCATAGACAGCAAAAACAACTAAACAAAACTGAAAACAAGGACCAAAACCTCCAATTTCTAGAATGGAAATAGGTTCAGTCAGTCATCGCAGCTACGCTTCGTAGAAACATGGATGCATCACACTTTACACAATTAGGAGGTGCGTTGCATACTGGTTTACATTGAGAGACAGTGCGATGGGCCAGGGAGTGCAACTGAAGTGGGTTTTGGCTTAGATGTTCAGTTGTTTTCAATGTTTTAAGTTGAGCTATTATGGAAAGTAAAGAGTGAAGTATTAAGGAATCTCTTGAGAGGTTACTGAGCTACCAAAAGGACATCTAGAATGGTTGTAAGTCAAGTGTTTAATTCAAAAACTAAACTAGAAATTGACTGAAGCAATATTCATCTACTATGCAATTGCAGAGCAAGAGCAGCTCGAAGGCTACCTGGCTAAATTCATACTCTATCTATAGTTTATAAAACAAACAACAAAAAAAGACAAACATCTATTCGGTCCCCAAAAGAGTCACCAATTGGTTTCTAGGAGAACTAGTGTCTTTTCAAACGACTAGCCCTCTAGGTTTGGCAGCTACCCTAGAAACAACAATTTAAAGAAATTCACGGTTTCTTCTATGTATAATGGATAAGAGAAAGAGGATGGAACCAACCTAGAACTTTCTCTTAATCCCTTGCTTGACCTCTCTCCAAATTGACAGATCTTGCAACTCCTCCCTATACTTAACCTGCTTGGAGAGTACCTGTAGAAACACAGTAGCAAAGAACCGTCAAAGAATCTTGATATATTACTACATAAGCATTACAAAATTAGATATATAATGAACATATAGTAGCATTTACAAATGATAGCATTCACAATTGCACAACTATATGGAAGAAAACTTGAAGAACTTTATTAAATAGAAGGGAGGATTACAACCCAGTTGTCTAATCCATCATCATCCTCCCATCATCAATCCCTCTTCACCTCATGAAGTAGCAAGATCACACCAACAATACAACGCTCTCTCCTCAAATACAAACTATCAGTACTTCCTTGCAATTCATAATACTCCAGCCTCTAGATCTCTTAGAAGAGGTATCCATTTATAGATGTGTGCGAGGGTGTGATTCATCTATGGGTTTTGATTGGTGTCATTCCACTTGTTACAATTAGTTCCACTTGGGGATTTCTTGGATCTCTTACTCATCCCTGGGCGAATTCAGATAGGCAAGTGTCATAGGAGAAGTTTCTAGAAGATTCCATGAGCAACAACATAGCAAACTGTCTCAGACATTTGTCCATCCTCACCCATCGCACCCTATAGAGGGCCTAATCAGTATGCATCACACCTGAGTAGTGTAGCACTTAGTATGCATCACACCTAGCCAGTGTAGTAGTTAGTATGGTTCAGTTTAGGCCATTTATTGATGGTTTCTCAGGTGGAACTTTTGGGGAATCATGTAATCAGATGACCATGCTATTTTATGGTATGAAACAACTCTTTCAGGGGTTGATAAGCCCTAGTTTATTCACATATAAATGTTGGGTTGAAGTGCCCAAATATGTCTATAACACTTGTGATCCCCTCACTGCACCTAATGTTAGAAAATTATATATTACAGAGCAATGGAATACATAAAATATTGTAGAAACAAAAACACAAAAAATGCATCAAACAAGAGAGACACAGATATACATGGTTCACCTAGTTTGGGTTATGTCCATGGAGAAATAGCCAGTCCTTCCTTTTATATTATTGAGAAAAGTGAAGAGATACAACCTACAAAAGATCTGGTGTAATTTCCTCTTCGCTCTCACACAATCTCCTATGAATAAAGAATATAATTAGGCTCCACGGCCAACACCCAGCAATGAAGGGATGATGCCCCCCCTAACCCACCAACTAATCATGGGTGCGTGGGGCTAGCCATCGAAACAATATAACAAACACCCACCATTCTCCCACTTGTTGTTTTATTTCCACACAAGGGGTCACATGAGAGCTTAGTGATCGTTCCACCCTTGCAATGCATATTGTTTCTATACACCAAGAAAAATTTGCAGTGCTCATAGACTTTGTAAATGCATTTGTAGTATTCTTCAAAGTTTCCACCTTTACCAACAAGACCTTTTTGTCCTCAACCATATAATGTGATATTGAACATCAATGTGCTTTATATTTGAATGGTAAGCAGGGCTCTTTGGCAAGAAAATTTTAGTTTGGCTATCAAAGTCTATACTTATAGATCATTGCGCTAACCCCATACTTGAACACAATATCTACAACCAAACTACTTCCTTGCTTGCATGAGTGGCTACCATGTATTCTTCCTTGATAGTTGAAAGTTACACTACAGGTTGTCTCTTACTCATCCAATTAACTACACCTCCAAGTAGGTTAAACACATACCCACTTGCATATCTTCTTTGATACAAATCGTCAACCCATTTTGCATAAAAAAAGCCATGGATGTCCAAAAATCAGTCCAACCTTAGTCTTCCTTGGTAGCAGATACCATAATCACTAGTTCCAAGCAAATACCTAAAAACCCACTTCACTATTGTCCAATGCTCCTTCCCTAGTTTTTACATAAACCTAATCAATACTCGCAATGCATGTGTAATGTCTAGTGTGGTATAGATCATTACATACATCAGGTTACTGAATGCACTTTGTGTATGGAACATGGGACATGTCCTCTTCCTCTTTGTGTGTCTTGGGACAATGTTAAGTAGATAAATTTACAGCTACAGGAATAAGAAACTCCACCGATTTACTATCATTCATATTGAACCTCTTCACTATTGTCTCAACATAATTCCTCTAGTTTAACAAGAGCTTTCTCTTTACCTGATCTCATCTAATTTCCATGCCAAAAATATAGTTTGCAACACTAAGATCATTCTTGTCAAATTTGGAGAACAATTGGGTCTTCAATTCATGCATAATTTCTTTGTTATTTCAAATTAGCAACATACCATCCAGATACATGACCAAATAAATAACACGTCACTAGTTAATTTAAAATACACACAATGATCTGCTTTGATTCTGGTGAAGCCAAGTCCCCGTATATATGTATCAAATTTATAATACCACATCCTTGGTGACTATTTTAACCCATACAATGACTTTTTTAACCTGATTCTAGTTCTTTGTTACCCTTCACTGCAAAGCCTTAAGGCTGCTTCATGTAGATCTCTTGTTCCAGATCCCCGTGAAGAAATGTTGTCTTCAGGGCCATCTGTTTTAACTCAAAAGCAAAAGCAACAACAACAGATAAGAGTAATCTAATAGAACCTACCTTAGCAATACGAGAAAAAATATCACCAAAATCAATTCTTGACGCTTGGAAATAACCTTTTTCTACCAACTGAGAAAGTTTGTATTTCTCCACCTTGCCTTCTGCATTCATCCTCTTCTTAAACACCCATTTACTTCCGATTGGTTTCCTCCCATCTATCAACTCCACTAGATCCCAAGCCTCATTTTTGTCCAAAGGTTCCATTTCATTAACCATAACCTCTTTCCAAAGTTTTCCATCCTATGAATCTACTTCCTGCCTGACAATTATGGGATCATCATCCATAACAAATTAAAGAAAAATTTGAATAGAAAGCAAATGGACTATACCGTTATAGTTGCGTTCTTTCTTGAACTAATCTTCTCATAGCTACAGTTTGTGGCTCTTCATCTTTTGATTCTTGTTATGTTGTAGAGTTTGATCCTTCCTCCTTTAGATAAAACTCCATTTTACCAGGTTCCTTTAGTAGGACCTCACGTTTAATAACATATTTCACCTCTCTAAAAACCACATGTTGACTGTACACAACCTTCCTTGTTTCTGGATTCCAAAGCTTATAACCTTTTAAACCATCCTTGTCCCCAATAAATATGCACCTTTCATATTTACTATCCAACCTAGTTATTTTCTCCTTTGGAACATGTACATATGCATCACAACTAAATACCCTCAGATGTGAAACAAAGGGTTTCTTACCAGTCCATACCACATGTGAAGAATTATCCTCAAATGTTGATGAAGGTGATATGTTGACCAGGTAACATCCAGTCTGCACCACCTCTGGTCAAAATTCTTGTCCTAACCCGACACCACTAAGCATGTTTCTTTCCTTTTCCATCAACATGCTATTCATTCTTTTTGAAAATTTGTTTTTCTGAGGTGTGTATGGAGTAGTATTATGCTATTTTATACCACACTTCTTAGTTGATTCTTCAAATTCTTTCTTGCAAAATTATCCACCATTATATGTCTTCAAAACCTTTATCTTCTTCTCTATCTAGTTTTCCATTGGAGGCTTAAATTCTTTAAACTTGTCAAAGACTTCAAATTTATTCCTGAGAAACTATATCCATTTACTCCTTGAGAAGTAATCTATAAATGATACATAGTACACATACTTAACTGGTGATGGAACTAACATAGGTCTAAACACATCACTATGCACAAGCTCTAATACCCCTTTCACCCACTTAGCACCAAAGGGGAAATTCACCCAACTTTGCTTCGCATATATAGAATGTTCACAAAAATCGAAATCTAGAGAGTAATTAAACATACCTTCTACCATACCATTACCATGAAGTATTAAAAGGCCCTTCTCTCCAATATTCCCAAGCCTTTGACTCCATAGCATGGTATTTTCTCTAGAGACCACAAGTTAATCTGGTCCACTTCTAGGAACCACAAAACTGTTGCGCCCATTAATAACAGTGCTACCTAGAAGCTTGTATAAAGTTCCAATCTAAACTCCTCGCAAAAATAGCAGTACTCCATGAACCATCTTACATGTATATTTCTTGAACATTGTTTTTACAACTACATCATCCATATTTCTTACGAAAATGAGATATAAGCCAATACACAAATATGCAGAACACCTGAAAGTGTTTGAATCCTTCTAGCTTGCAACTTCAACTTGAATTTTCCATGACTGGAAATTATATCCTTCCTCGCATCCCCTAAGAAGCCATCACCACCATGATATTTCTCATATTCATGGAACCATTATCTAAGGAGAGTCAAAAGAAAGGATCCACCTGAGTCAATCAACCATGCCTCATTTTATACATGTCTACTTAAAGAAGAAACCAAGTACACATCCACATCTTTCTTTGAGGTGGTTTTCACCTCTGCAGAAGGAGCATCATCATATCCCTTTCCTTTCTCAAGATATTTATATCTACAGTCATTTTTGAAGTGCCCTTCCTTTCTACATTTCTAGCACACCTTTACAGGTTTTCCTAGACATTTAGATATCCCTCTAGATTTAGGTCTCCCACTCGAGGACTTATTTTTTTTCTATTATGGGACCTGTCCTCATATAGACAATGCATCTCCATTCTAGTCCTCCATATTTTATGTCTCAAATCCTTTGAAAACAAGGATGAGACAATTTCATAAAATTTCAAGGTAGTTGTATTACTACCTATTGCAACAACTAGATTGTCCCACGAATCTGGTAGAGACGCAACAAACTGATGCACTTATATTCATCTGAAATTTTAATATCAATAGATAGCAATTGTCTTACTATAATATTAAAGGCATTCAAATACTCGTTCACCGATTCTCCATCCTTCATCCTCAGGGTGTACAACTTTTTCATAGGAACAATTTTTTCACCAGAGACTTAGATTGGTATAAAGTCACTAACTTGTCCCACAAAGACTTTAAGATAGCTTCCCCTGATACGTTCAACAATAATTAATCTTAGATATAGAATCATAATGTGCTCTTTTCTTTCTGATCCAACTTTCCATAATATTCATACAACATTGTCGTTCGTTTAGTATCTGTATCTACCATGATCCGTTGATATTTATGCACCAGCAAATCCTCCATCTTGAGTTTCCACAACTAAAAGCTATGACCATTAAATTTCTTGATCTCTATCTTTCCATTACTTGCCATCTTCTTTTCATGAAAGAATCGATTCTATAGATCTTCCACTGAACAAGGTCTACCACATGCCCAAGCGAAACCCCTCAGCAAAAAAGGCATCACCTTGAAGGTGAAACATCTCTCATACCAAATGTAGGTTTTAACCCTATACAAATATTACCTGCATAATAATTCTAAAAATAGAAAATAAACAACAAGGAGATCATAAAATGTTAAAAAAAATATACATAGATATTTTCCCTTGCATCACAAAATCATGACTAGTATATGGATTTTTCATTATATTACTTTCAATCATAGAATATATATATATATATATATATTATAATATATATATATATATATATATATATATATATATATATATATATGCTGAAGAATCCATTAACCCTGGATTATAGCATAACCATAGTTCCCTTGACTGGATCTACAAAATACCATGGGCAGAAAATGATCAAACCCAAAACCATGTGTGAAATCCATGCAAAAAACCATAGGAAGGTTTTCCCACCTAATATAGGATCCAAAAAAAAAAAAAATCTTGGGGCCCTACCATAGAACCCATTGAGGGGGGCTAATGGCCCCCTCAAACTCCCCAATAGGGTGGGTTTACGTTGCACCCGATGCAACAAAGGGGATGTTGGTCACCCCCCCTTTAACCCCCCAGATTCACATGTGGGGCTAGTCATGGAAAGAATATAACACACACCCAACATTATCTATGTGTTTTATTAGGGAATAAAAATCCCAAGTGTTGTTGTCATCCCAACAAATTATGTGAGTAAGCTCAATTGTGCACTTTAGCTTAGCTAATATTGTCATCACATGATTTGATGGATTCCATGCTAAAGGGGCACTAGGAAGGATCTGTGACATGTTTGGATTTATATTCTCGATCATAATGTTGCAAGTTTATTAGTTAATAGGAACTCATATTTGCTATGGTTCGAGCATGTGTGAAATTAGAAAGAAAATAAAAAAAATTGCTAATTATAAATAATCGCAAAAATAGCCTGAATTCATTTGTGGGACCCACGATGTCTCGAGTTAAGTAAGTCAGACAGAATGTGGAATTCAAGATGATTCTTTGGGTTCTACTAGTTAGATTCTAGGATTGTTGAGGCCAAGTGCATAGTTGGTCCCAAAAGTAAGTGTGGGTGGAACATCTAGGCCAGGGTTCAGATTGGTTCATCAAGTCAAGGTTGGGCCCTATTTAGATTTAAGATTTTTTGTTTTGTGATGAAGGTTGGCCACTCACTATAAAGGCTAACACACCTTCCATATAGTGCCCACATGGGTGCCACGTGGTAGGATAGATGACATGGTAAGATAGAATAGGCCAATGATTAATTGGCCATATCTTTTGATCCTAAATTCAAATTGGGGAAATATTTATATCATTGGAAAGATATTGATAAGCTAAAAATAATGATGTCATCCATTTTAAGTTTTAAGTTGAAAATTATTGAAAAATTTAGACCCATTACCATAACTAAACTTTGGAGGCTGGATCATCATAGTAACTACTTCCTCCTACCCTTAGTAGGGACTACATATCATAGGGGGTATGTTACAAAGTGGTATCAAAGTTTCTAGGCTCAAAACATAGACCATTTGGGCTCTACTACAAAATAAATCTAGAGAAATGTTTCAAATTTAAACCACTATGGATAAATCTTTGTCTTTCTATAGGGTTAAGAAAGTAATATGTCCAAGCATTGGATCTATATTTGACCTTTGGAGCTAGTGTGGAGCTCTAGCTTTGAGTGTTGTAGTTGAAGGTGGGCAAGATTTCATGTTATTTATTTGATTTCAATTTCTTTTTTGGTTGCAAGGATATCCTTTTATGATTTATTTTATTGAAAATCTAATGGTACTGCATATGTTTTCTATTAGGCATCTTAAAGTTATAGACAATCTATTTCTTTAGTTTTTGCAAAATGACCTGCATGATTTCGCACATGACTATTTAAAGTGGTGTGCCCCAAAACACTTTGGAGGAATGTGCATGTAAACGCTCATAGGATATGAAGAATTGGTGAAATCCCTTTATTTCTTGTGTTGCATAACATAATTGGTTATTGTTTGAATTATATATTATTTATATGTTGAATTGGATGAGAAAATCCCATGGTTTGTATGTATATGACAGAGAGCCTCAATGAATAAGAGGCATAATGTTTTGACTCTATCCAAGAATTGAGTGGTTTGATAAATTATTTCTGTAGGTGTTGGTTATAGTATGATGAACATGGATTGTATGTTCATTGTTTGTGCAAGTGAATGCTTGATGTGATTGTGTAATGAATGGTTATGTGCTAGCTTCGGATTGCATGCAAGTTCTATGAAGAATTTTGTAAATGTGAAAATTTATAAATATGATAGATACATGTGGTTTCTTAATGGCTTCCTAACCAACCCATTAATGTTTCATATGCCATGATTTTTGGCCTCCATAATAATTACAAATTCTTCCAAATGTTTAAAATATTATTAAAATATGGTAATGGTTGTCTCTGCAAGACTAATTTTAATTATTCTATTAGTATAGATAAATGACTGAATTCTAACATTTGTAGTAGCATGATGGTAATTATGGATGATTGTAGCTTCTATGATGTGTGATCAACTGTACGGAATGCATTTTACTGAACTTGATAAGATGATGATTGGAATATGTATTTTTATTTCATTAATGAGATAATAGCGAGCGGGTGTGGAAACACATAGAAAGACTCAATGGCAGTAAAAGCAAGCACGTGTCATGGAATAGTACAGCAGGATATGGACCAAGTCCATGAATAACAAGAAAGAGGTAAATCCCTCCATTGGAAATGAACATTCATGAATGTGGCAGATGAGCTCATGTAATTCAAAAATGAGTTAATGTTATACAAGGTATAAATTAGGAAGCTTGTTAAGAATAAAAAAGAACTGGTAGATTCAAACTCTCAACTCGAAAAAAATTGTAGGAGTTGATATATCAAAATATGTCCTAAAAAATTAAAAATAAGATTGATAGGAAGGGGCCCTGTGAGATTGAAAATAAGAAGAGGATATTTTCCTTTTGGTATTATGGAGAAAAGCATATAGGAAAGGACTACCCCCACAAGAAGAAGAAAATGAGGGTTTCCCTTGGAAGCCATAGGTACTGTTGAGCCTCAAACCTACACTTCTTTACACATCCTCCCAGCCTCTTTTTCATATTCATTTCCTTATTTTGCCGCTCTTTCCCTCCATCAAATTGCTCAAATCATTGTGTCTTAGTACTTTTTACATGGTTTTCTAATTATGCTAATGACTGTGTTTGGTTTAGAATTTTGGTTCAAGGTGCTTCTTTCCGCAGCTCATACAGGGTTTTCCGCAACCAACCCCGGATTCCGCAGCTGTTTTATTAAATGCTATGTTCCAGGTGTCCTCCGGGAAGAAGAGCCACATGGGCAAGTTCGTGGAACCAAGGACATGGTGTGTGTCCCTCCATTTCATCCAAAACAGTCATCCAAGCCCGTGGTCAATGAGGAGGAAACTTCGGTCAACGGAGGTCATTAGTGGTGGCACAGCTCTGCGTGTTCTGTTTTAGAGCACGTGAAGAACAGGTGGCATCGTCCTCAGTTATGAAGGTAGTGGGAAACATAATCCAACAGCGGATTGAATTCCCACAATGACCATTGCCTAAATCCGAGGACGTAGCAAGGCTACGTGTTTTTACACAGCTGTTCAAATTACTTAGATTTCATTAAGTTAGTTCGCCTTCTTCAGTTATAAATAAAGCGTCTTTGAACGCTGGACAAGTTAGTTGTTAGCTGGTGTTATGTACTTTTGTACTCCCACTGTAATTTTCTATTTCATGCATAATATATGAGAAGACTGTTATCACATTCAAGCGTATAATTGATCTTTGAATCAGCTGGAGTAGGCAGAGGGCCCCTGTTTACTAAAGGCTTGTACAGTACTTTTAATTTCCTGAATTTCTTTCTTTCATTTTATGTATATAATACCTTTTATTGCTGTGTTTTGATAGCTGTATATACCTTTCAAATTCTGCTTGTTTACCTTTCTGCACTTTTCCATCACTGATCAGTGTGTTATGCAGGTTTCTTAGGCCTGCCCGGGACAATTTCTTTCTTTTCTTTTGCACAACTAGTGGCACTTTTGATCATCTTGTCTATGTTGTTGACCTTCTTTGTTTTGCAGCCTTTATTTCCTTACTATCACTTAGTCAATTTGCATATTTGCTTTCTGTTTTTAGATATCAAGTTGCTTATTTATTGATGGTTCCTTCTTCATAATTTAATATCTTTATTGAGGATCAGAATATCAGTTAGCACAGCTTGGTTTAGTTGTTCAAGAACTCACAATTGCTTGACTTGTTTTTAATTGTCTATCACATGATATATTCAGTTAAAAGGCAAGAGATTAAGAAGAAGTTAAAGTATTTGTGACTAAGTCTTTCTTTTAGGTAGATTTACTTTAGTTTCACATTGCTTAGTTGTTATTTGACATAGATTTCATTTTCATTTCCTTGCAGCAGCAGAGACACTGGGCCAATTTCATTAGTCCTTTATTTAATGTCTTTATTTTCCTTTAAAAGTTGATTTCATCTCAGTTTTTGTTCAAGATTTCGTTCAAGTTATAAAAAGCTCATCACAATCTCACACACTTCACTCGGTTTATTTCATTTCCATCACATAACATTAGGAGAGATAAACTTGAAAACAAACTTAAAATGTTAAAAATGACAAAAGCTTAAGAAATAGTTTCCTAAGTACATATAGTACACCTCACTTCATCAGCTTACGAGCCCCGGGTTGACATTTAAAAGTTGCAATTTAGACATCACTAAATTGACCAAACAGGTACATGAATAAATAATGCAAGATGTTGAGAAATATGAGGAAGCATTCCCTAAATATCACTTATATATGTAAATATACATTGGAAAAGAATTCCCTATATAGTATTTATCGAAAAGTAATACTTTAAGTTTTTTGTGATCCTTTGTTATGAAACCAGCTCAAGAAAAGATAGAAAAGATATATCAACGCCTTAGAATTCAACCTCCTCGAGGGGGAAACCCCCTTTACATTATATAAATGAATAATTCTTCGATGATTCAAATGAAAAAACCTCCTTTCTATATATAGGAGTCTAAGGAGTCACAATATAACCCACCTGACCTAACAACTATAATATAAAACCACAAAAATAACAATAAAGGGATTCTATGGGGCACAGTAATAACAATATGGGTATAATAGGGGCACAAGAATATTAATAAGGGGTACAACTACAATTGTAATGGGGTAATCAATAGTATTATAGGGACCCAACATGCCCCTCTCCTTCAAAAAAAGTGTTTTCCTCAACACTTGAGTAGTTCTAGATGCTTCAGTATACAATTCTCATCCTCCCGTGTGGAATCTTCAGCAAATAAGTTCTTCCACTTGATAAGATACTCTGAAATTGATCGATTTCGTAGCTGTCGAGTTCTTGTTTCTCTGACTTCTTCTGGCTCCAATATAATTTTTCCTTCCTCATTAAGTTCTAGCAATATTATTTGAACTGGGGTCTTATCGCCTATAACCTTCTTTAAACATGAAACATGGAAAACTGGGTGCAATCGAGAAGCTACAGGAAGCTCTAATTTGTATGCCATAGTACCAATCTTTTGCAACACCTTGTACGGACCAAAATACTTTGGTGATAATTTATTATCCTTCTTAGCTTTCTTGAGGGATATTTGCTTATATGGTTGTAGTCGTAGGAATACCCAATCACCTACATCAAAACTTCTTTCGCTGCGATGTTGATATGCCTGTTGCTTCATTCTATTTTGTGCCAACACGAGGTTATCCTTTAAGAGTTGGAGGACTTGTTGTTGATGTTCGATGTGATGTTCCACTGCTTGAACCTTAGAATTTTCTCTTAAATATGATCTGATGGATGGTGGTTGATGCCCATAAAGTGCCATAAATGGGGTCATTTTTGTTGCTGTATGGAAGGAAGTGTTATACCACCATTCAGCCAGAGGCAACCATTTGACCCATTGTGTCTATTTATCAGATACAAAGCAACGAAGATATCCTTCCAAAAATTTGTTTACTATCTCAGTTTGCCCATCAGATTGAGGATGATAAGATGAGCTATGAGCTAATTGAGTACCAAGACAAGAAAATAATTTTGTCCAAGAATTTCCAGTGAAAATGGGATCTTTGTCACTTACAATAATCTTTGGGTTTCCATGTAGCTCTTGAATTGTTTCCATAAATGAAATAGAAATTGTATTGGCTTTAAATGGATGTGATAATGCACAAAAGTGTGCATACTTGGTAAGTTTGTCAACTACCACCATGATGACACTCTTTCCCTCAGACTTGGGTAAACCTATGATAAACTCCATTGAAACCTCCTCCCAATGTTGGCTTGGAATGGATAAATGCTGTAATAGACCCAGTGTCTTAATTGTTTCAACTTTATTTTGTTGGCAAACCAAACATTCCACCACAAAATTTTGAATATCTGATTTAAAGCCCTCCCAAAAAAATTCCTTCTTAACCCTGTGGTAAGTTTTTAAAAATCTTCAGTGCCCTCCTAAGGGAGAAGTGTGCAGTTCCATAAGAGTCTTTTGTTTTAGCTGGGAATTCTTAGAGAGGTATAAGTGATCTTTGTACTAAAATGAATCATTTTTCCAGCTAAATGTATCCGATGTACTAGAATCTTGTTGTAACTTTCGAATAAGTGCCCACACTTCTTCATCATTCTTCCATTCCTCCCTTGCTTTGTTAATCCAATCTAGTTGGATAATAGAAATGGCACACAACAACGCTTCCACATCCTCATCCTTTCTTGAGAGTGCATATTCCGCCATATTTTGCTTCCCTTTTTTGTAGATTATTTCAAAGTCATAACCCAACATCTTTCTGACCCACTTTTGTTTCTCTTCAAAGGATAATCTTTGTTCTAAAATGTATTTAAGGCTATCATGATCCATTTTTACCTTGAAGTGTCTTCCCATTAGGTAGGGTTGCCATTTCTTAAGTTCGTGGAGTATTTCCAACATTTCCTTCTCATAAATAGCTTTGTATAAAAACTTTCCCTTGATTGGATGACTTTCAAAAGCAATGGGTCTTTCATCTTGCATTAAAACAACACCAATTCCATTTCTTGAAGCATCACCTTCCACAATAAAGGTTTTTGTGAAGTCCAGTGTAGCTAAGACTAGTGCTTGACACATTGCCTCTTTAAGATGTTTGAAGGCCTTTGTTGCTTCTGGAGTCCATGAAAATGCATATTTCTTCAATAATGTTGTTAGAGGTGCTGGTATTCTCCCATAATTCTTAACAAACTTGCAATAATACCCTATCAACCCGAGAAATCCTCGCAAATGCTTTATGGATGTGGGGATTTTCCATTCCTTAATGGATTTAATTTTGCTAGGGTCTACCTTAACTCCGTCATGAGATACAATATGACCCAGATATTCCACCTCTTGGACTCCAAAGAAACATTTGGCTTTTTGCATATAATTGTTTCTCCTCCAATAGTTGTAGCACCCTGTCAACATGTTCAACATGATCCTTCCAAGACTTGTTGTAGATTAGTATATCACAAAGAAATATCTAGCACAAAATTTCTAAAGAAAGGTTGGAAAAAATTGAATTCATTCAAACCTGAAATGTTGAGGGTCATGGAAGCCCAAAGCAATTGATCAAAAATTCATAATGGCCCCAATAAAGTTCTAAATGTTGTTTTCAGAATGTCTTCAATCTTCATTCTGATTTGATGATATCCTGAACGAGGATCCAACTTGGTGAAGTAAATTGATTCATGCAATTCCTCCAGTAATTCATCAATGACAGGAATGGGAAACTTATCTTTAATAGTGAGCTTGTTGAGCTCCCTATAATCCGGACACATGCGCCATGATCCATCCTTCTTGTGCACCAATACTACTGGAGCAGAGAATGAACTTTGACTCGGTTGAATTATACCAGCCTCTAGCATTTTTGCAACCATATGTTCAATTTCACTCTTTTGGGCATAGGGATATCTGTACAGCCTGATGTTTGGAGGAAGACTTCATGGAATAAGATGAATAGCATGATCATGATCACGAATAGGTGGGAGGCCTTTGGGAGTCTCAAATACCTTGGAATGATTGTCCAAGACTTTTTGGAGATCTGGAGAAACAAATGATTCCAATGTGGAAACATCTAGCGAACATAATTGTGCAATTACACCTTTTAGCTTTGTCATACCATTAGAGCTGATTACCTTTCTCGGTTTCCCTGCAATACCCTTTAATACAACTTCCTTTCCTTCCACAAAAAATTTCATGAAAATTTCTTGAAAATTAAAAGCTATTGTACCCAAGGATTGTAGCCATTGGAGTCCTAGTACAACATCAACACCTTCCATTGGAATGGAAAGCATTGGGCTAGTCAATACATATTCTCCCATGGATAGCTTGATATTATGGCACTTTCCAGAGCAATTTATTGTGCCTCCATTTGCAACCATCACTTGACACTCTGGTGCTAGATATAAGAAGCAATTCAATTCTTTTGCTACCTTACAATGAATAAAATTGTGAGTACTTCCTGAATCAATCAACACTATTACCTTTTTCTTCTTGATTTTTCCTTCTATCTTGATGGTTTGAGGAGTGGTAATTCCCGCCAATTCATTACAAGACATGGTCGGATTCAGTTATTCTTCATCTAGGCTTTGTTCCTAGAGTATATCCTCTTCTTTTGACCTTTCTTGCTCCTTTTCTTCTTCCTCTTCACAATCTATGTAGAATAATTTCTTCTCAACACACTTATGACCTTTAGTGTATTTGCTATCACAACTGTAACAAAGCCCTTTTGCTCTTTTCTCTTCCAATTGTTGTGGTGTCAACCTTATAGGTTGTGGAATACTAGCAGCAACAACACTTCCGTCTTTATAGTTGTGAGTGGTATGCTCCCTGGTTGCCATAATTTTGCTTTCCATTTTTCTTGCTAACCTAAATGCCTTCTCTAATGAATCAGGTTCCCAAAGGCGAACATCATGTTGGATATTATCCTTTAAAGACCCTATGAACACATCAATCCTATGCTCCTCTGGAATATCTTTTACCCTTATGTTCAATTTTTGGAACTCCTCAATGTGCTCCATTATTGAACCCTTTTGTTTGAGACTTATCAATTGGCTAAAAAAAGTGTTGCTTTTTGTATCCTCATAATGTGCTATCAATTCTTCCGTAAAAATTGCCCAAGTGATAAACTGTTTACGAGAGCAAAGCATTGATACCATACAAACTGATTTGGTTCCAAATATAAAGT